>JAMKQA010018895.1:0-40981 GCA_024699735.1 Posidonia australis
TCGGTGACTCGAACAACTAGGTATGAAAACCCAGGCTCAGCCTACACCGCTATGAGCTCGGCAACCACATTATCAGTGTTCCATTTCAAAACCATTTTTCATTTCATTCCATTCTTCTCGTTGCAGGACTCTATTTCCTTGCAACACTTGACCTTCCATTGGGGTCCCAACTAAGCCATGAAAACCATGCTTAAAGTCATACATTGGGTCTCATGCCCAAAACCACATAAATCCATCTTTTTCATTCATTAATAGGGTCTAAAACCCAAAACGATACCCAAATCCATTTGTTTGGGGTTCCACATGCCTCCATGTCATTACATAGGGAAACATGCTCAGAGTTAAACCTTAAAACATTTAGGGCATATCTACCCAAAACTCACGAAATTCACACAATCTAGTATGATCCCTACACATTCACATCATTTATCTCATTTCCATCATCTCTACTATTTTTCTATGATTTTTCATGCATTTATCACAATTTTTCTTGCAATAAGCAAAACATCGAACAAAGGAAAGGAAAAGGGGTCGCGTACCTGGCTTAGCCCCCAGTGACCCTCCCCACCCTTCGGTGAACCTCCTCGCGCCCTAGCGAAGCCTCCTCTGCCAGCGGAACACACGAGCGGCTCACCACCTCCTCGGTTATGCACCGATCCTCTCCCTCTCCTCCTCTCTCTGTCATCCATTCCTCTCTTCGCATGCCGTGGCCTCCATTTATCCTTCTCTCCACCTGCGTCGCGTCGGTCGCCCATCGTATCGGAGGAGACGGCGAGGCACAGACCGGTGTCGTTGGTGGCACGGGTCGGGGAAGGGAAGGAGACGGGGGAAAAATAGTGTTCCCATTTTTCATCTTCCTGAGCGCACCAAAGGATAAGCATAACCTCTCGGCCTCGTCAATAGTTGAAGGAGATTGAGTGGACTGGTGATACAATCGGGAAGTGGGGAGAGAGTCTTGTGCATTTTAAATCCTATTTAAATACTTTCATTCCTTCGTTGTCATTCCATCGTTGTCATTCCATCAGGGTTCTTGATGCTTGTTGCATGATTCCATAGCCTTAATTCCTCCAGGGAAGCAATGAAATTGCACTGTTTGGAACAACATTCTGGTGCATGTCTAAGTGCTCTGGAGATGCCTCACGCCCTTGTCTTGCAGATAACTCTCACCTTTTGTCAGACCCAGAATAGTAACAGACTGGGAACTTATTCCCTGGCTACCTATTTCTTCTATTTTATCATGGCATGAAGCATTCATCCATCATTAGACATTAATTACTAAGCAAGCATATATTTACATTTGTTACACATGTGAACGATCGAGCTAAGAAAGACCGATTCGTTGGGTGTATGGGGATGCTTAACACCTTCCCCATGTGTAACAAACTGAGAACTATGTGTCACATCCATTTGGCATAGAGCATCACATTTGCATTTGCATTGCTTTTATCGCATTTTCTTGCATTTGATTTTCCTCGTCTTCCAATTCCTAATAGACTAGGTGGTGACTCTCTTATTATCCTTATCCATCCTTTTATTTTAGCTTCATATTTAGTGTTTTTGAATTGAGTGTCTTTCCTCAAATTCACCATATTCATGGAGACCTTACCAGTTCGTACGTTTAGCCCTCTGTGCCACGTGTGAGTCTCCAATAATCGACATGGTTATAGGAACTAGTGACTCTACTTAGGATACAAGACTTCGGCTTTCATTTTTGCTTCTCTTTTGCATGACACTTGCTTTTATTTGCCTTGTTTTGCATATGCTTGCTTGTTGCTGTTATTTGCAATTGCCTATCATTTTGTTGCTTGCTTGCTACTACATGCCTTTTGCTTGCTAAGTGTTTTCTTTTACACACTTGCTATGCCACTGCACTTGTACATGCGATTCTGCCTACCTTTTGATGTGATGGATGCTTTCTCTTTTCTCTAAGAAGGGTAGTTTCGGTTACTCGTTCTATGGCTATTAGCATGGGATGAGTTGTCGGTTTGTCCTCCTTATCTAGGGTCACATCGGTGTTAGTAGAGGGTACAATTCACTGCTAATGCAGGAGTGGAGACTCCTAACGCACTATCCTTTTACTACTTATGCTTTAGCCAAGATTTAGAATGAGAACCTTACTTTCTAATTGGTGTCAAAACTCATACCCATGAGTGAGTCTTGAGTCGATGGTCTACTCGAGGCATGCAAGTAAGCTTGCACATACTAGGACATTCATTTGCATCGTGTACCATTCATGTCACTCTAACAACCTACATTTTATCCTTGTCTTAGGTTCTAATACCTATTGTTCTTGCCTATTTTCACAGGTAACTTGGTGTGAGGTCCTTGGCCAAAAGCTTGAGCGTCTCTATCATAGACTGCCTCCTGTGGCCTTTCTCCTTCTTGTTTCTTGAGCTATTTGTTGCTTTCGACAGTAGCTCATTTTAGAGCTCGTGCCTCTGCTTTTCGCTACAACCCTGTCTGTTTCCGCTCACAATTCGTCATGACCTAGCAAACCAGTGAGTCTCATCTTGTTGCTCTGGAAGGGGTCCCAACTTTGGTCCCTCCATGCTCCTTCCTCCCCCAGTGCACATCACTCTCAAGTGCATGAGGATTCCATGGCTCCTGCTTTGGGACAATGGTAGACCATAGTCAATCTAGAGTCTATCATTGCTCCTTCAGTGACCACAACTCAAGCTCTAAAGGTGCCACTTGTTGTCCCTTCCCAAGACTTTCTTGTTTCAGGAATCCAATCTGTTGTGGTTGCCTCTCCTGTAGGGTCTCTTTTTGTTGCCTCTTCTACACTTGTGCCCTTGCTAACATCTGTGCCCTTGGGAAGAAAATAGGGGAAAAAGCTTTACAGAGGTTGCTAGAGAGAGAACGTTCATTCCATCTCTAGATTTCTGCTGTCTGAAATTTGAAGTTCCTTTGGCGGGATTTGGTGGAGCCAGTTTTTTTGGCTAATGTTGAGAGTTTAAGCCACGTGCCTTCCTGGGCTTGGCTCGATGGATTCTAATCCACCCTTAATGACCCGTACGCTGGGTGATTATCTCCCTGCATCTCTACTCGTCGGTGCGGAGGCTGGTGGTAGGGGTGCGGGCATCTCTGCTCGTGGAAGAGGGGGTGTGGTGTTGGCCCCTCTTTGGCTTCAAGGAGAGCCAGATCGAGGTCCAGAGGACAACGGAGAAGGAGCCCTGCTCCGGTGGTTGTTGCTGCTACTTCATCCTCCTGGGCACAGAAATGTGGAGCAAGTGGCCCGTCGGCTAGGTCATTGGAATATTTCCCTCTGATGGTCAGGGATGGAGTCAAGGTGGCGGTATGCCCTCAGGAAGAAGTTGAGCGGGTTGCGGCTAACTGGAACAGAGTTCTGGTGGGTTACTTCATTGGTCTGCGACCTTATGTCCCAGCACTTGCATCTCACTTCAAGAAGATCTGGAAGATAAAGGGAGAGCTTCAGGTGTTGTCTAGAGGTAGCGGTTTCCTCTTGTTCAAGTTCTCCAACGATGCTGATATGCAATTTGCTTTAAAGGGCGGACCCTGGTTCATCCGAAGCAAGCCTTTGATTCTACGCTCATGGACGGTAGACTCAAAGTTTGAAAAGGAAAAGCTCTCTATTCCTATCTGGGTTAAATTCCCTAAACTTCCTCTACGTTTCTGGTCTGCTGCTCTTATCGGTCGTGCAGCAAGCACTCTGGGCTATCCTCTGTACATGGATGAAGCCACGGTGCTGGGGCTCAGAGTGGATTTCGCACGTGTTTGTGTTGAGATTGAAGCTTCCTTCTCATTCCCACAATCTATTCAGTTGGAGGTGGATGGGGAGATTGAATCAGTTGAGGTTCGCTATGATTGGAAGCTGACGCCATGCAAAACCTGTAACTCCTTTGGGCATGAGCATGGTGTGTGTATGCCTATAACTCCGGGGCCTGCTCCGACTCATGTTGAGGAAACGCAGACTGATGTCGATGCCACGACGACTGCCACTCCCCCTCCACTCTACTCTGCTCCTCCTGGCATAGAGAGTGCTGCTGGAAAGAAGCAACTTGTCTCAGAGTCCACCTCCAACAACGCACTTGTCCCAGAGCCCACCTCCATGCCTGACGCTCAGTTGACTGCACCTGTGGAGGTCACAACTCCGGTTAATCTGAGCAAACCTATCCAACAACGCAGAACATACAAGGCCACTCCTTATGCTCGAAGGATGGCTGATGAAGATTCGAACTCATTTGCTTTACTGGATTCCACTGACGACGAGGTGGAATCACTGATTGCCAAAGCACACCAGTCGAGAAAAACAATTCACCCAAGACTGTTAGGCGATGGGGACTCCATCAGAGATGGGCCAAGGGCTACTCGACCTCTAGATTTCCATGAAGATCATTAGCTGGAATATTAGGGGACTGAATAACAGAGGAAAGCTCTCTGCCATCAGGGACTACACCTCGAGGATGAGTTGCTCCATTGTCTGCTTATTGGAGCACAAGATCAAACAGGTGTGGTGTCTTTGGTGGGCAAACACTGGCCCTCCTTTGAGGTGGTTCACAATAATGCCAGTGACCCCTCGGGTAGAATCTTGGTTCTTTGGAACAGCAAGGATATCTCCCTTACTCTTCTAATGGAAACCCCGCAGATGATGCATTTTGAGACTCGTAATCTCCATCAACATTTCTTTCTTTCTGTTGTTTATGGCGCAAATGATCTTAGCACTAGGGGACTTCTGTGGAATGATCTTCTGAGTATCAGCTCTGCGGAGTCGTGGCTGGTGGTTGGTGACTTCAACTGCATCCGCTTTCCCTCCGAGAAGACGGGATCGGGGGTGCCAAATGCTACTGCTATGAGAGATTTCAACCACTTTATTGACCAGGCTTTCTTGCTGGAACTTCCTTGCTCTGGTGCAGAGTATACTTGGAGCAATATGAGTCTCTCTTCCCCCATTCAGATGCGCATTGACCGTGCCCTTGGATCCTCAAGCTGCTGGAACTCCTTTCTGGATTGTCGAGAGTACGTTGGTCCTCGTCTTATCAGTGACCATTGCCCAGTTATGATCTGGCTGACGGGTGATGAACGTATTAGAAAGAAGCACTTCTGGTTCTACAATCACTGGGCGCTTCATGAGGATTTCCTTGCCTTTGTTTGTGCGAACTGGGGCTGTAACATGAGTGGTAACCCCATGTTCAGGTTCTCGATGAAACTTACCTCCTTGCGGAAGAAGCTCATCCCTTGGGCCAATCGTGTATTTGGCAGTCCCTCTGCTCGTATACAACAATGTGTGAAATCTCTGATCGCCATTCAGGAAGCTCTCCTGAGTGACCCCTTAAGCACAGTTTTAAGCCAAGCTGAATGCAAGTACAAGGACCAGCTGCTGAAGTTATACCACCAGGAAGAGCTTATTGCCAGACAACAATCCCGACTCCGCTGGCTCAAAGAGGCTGATTCAAACACGAAATTTTTCCATGCTACCACCAAAGCTAGGCGTGTGTGCAACATGATTCACTCTCTGGAGGTTGATGGGTCTCTGCTCTCTGACGGGGCAGCCATTGCTCGTACTTTCAAGCATGTTTTCAGCAAGCTCTACAACTCCAATGCTGGCTCTGGGCAAGTCACTCCGGGCCTTCTGAAAGCAGTGGTCTCAGATGCTGAAAATCAGGCTCTTTGCTCCTGTGCCACTCAGCTTGAGCTCACCACTATTATCAATCATTTGAGCCCTGATCGTGCGCCGGGATATGATGGTTTCAATGCTGAGTTCTTCAATAAGTCATGGCTTGTTATTGCGGAGGATCTCATAGCCGCCATAAACAACTTTCTCCGATCTGGGAAGCTTCTGAGCTCTATGAACAACACCATTCTCTGCCTCATTCCCAAGAAGAAGATCCCTGCTTCCCCAGAGGACTTCCGGCCGATTGCTCTCTGTAATGTAGCATACCGTATTTGTGCTAAGATGCTTGCCAATCGACTGAAGGTTTTACTTCCTTCTCTGATTGATAGCAATCAGTTTGCATTCATCCGGGGTCGGCGTATCAGCGACTCGATCATTTTAGCTCAGGAGCTCTGTCATAACATTCATTCTGGTAGAGGTGCTAGTCGGATGTGCATCAAGCTGGATCTCTGCAAAGCTTTCGACTCCCTCAGCAAGACCTTTGTTTGCAATGTGCTACACGCATTGGGCTTCTGTAGACAGTGGATTTCCTGGATGGAGGAGTGCATGAACGCTCGGTTCTCCTTGTTGATCAATGGTGACTTTTCTGAATGGTTCCCCTCCACGAATGGCATCAGGCAGGGCGACCCTCTGTCCCCATACCTGTTTGCGTTAGCTATGCAAGCTCTGACTGCAAGCTTGAATCTGGCGGAACGGCAGCACTTGATTCAGCCAATGAAAAATGGTCCCGTTTCGATTTCCCACATCATCTTTGCAGATGATCTAATGATCTTCCTCAAAGCGGATAAACAGAACGCGCGACATCTGAAACGCATAGTTGATGATTTCTCTCATACTTCTGGTTTGCGGATCAACCATCAAAAGAGCTCTATTTTTTTCGGTGGTGCGACGCTGCACTCCGCTTGGATCGCGGCACACCTGGGGCTTGCTACTAGCGATCTTCCGATCAAGTATCTTGGCCTCCCTCTCATTTCCAAGCGTCTATCTGCTACTGCCTGTAACCCACTCATTCAGGTGATTAAAACCAGGCTCCAATCCTGGAAAGCGAAGCTGTTATCTTATGCTGGGAGGGTTGAGCTGATTCGATCGATGCTTTCTGCGATGCATGTTCATTGGACTTCGAGTTTTTTGCTCCCGGGCAGTGTCATTAAAGAGATTGAGAGATTAATGATGAATTTCCTCTGGTTTGGGGACAAGAAAGGGCGCTGTATATTCATCTCCTGGAGAAAGATCTGTCGTCCCAGAGAGGAGGGAGGGCTTGGCATTCGTAAATTGGAGGATTCCAATATTGCAAACATGATGCGGCTACTCTGGGAGGTGGAAACTAATGATTCCTCGCTTTGGGTTAAGTGGATGCGGCAAAAATACCTGAAGGCTGGCTCTATCTGGTGTTCAAGACCCCCCCAGAGCTACTCGTGGGCATGACGTAGTATCCTCCGGGTTCGTGAGCTTATGCGTGATAAATTACATTACTGCATTGGAGACGGAAATCGTTTTTTCTTTTTTCAAGACCCCTGGCTGAACCAGAGCACTGTCTGGGAGAAGGGTGGGGAACGGCTTAGACGTGATTTGGTCTGTGATGTCCGATGCCTTGTGAATCGCTACTTATGCAATGGTCAATGGGCGCTCCCTCGTTCCACTACCATGGAGATGCGGGAACTTTAGCCTGCGATCTTGGCCACCAACATTGCCACTGGTGGTGACAGCATTCGATGGCTGCCCAGTGCTGATGGTTTTTCTGTTTGCTCTGCTTGGAATGCTGTCCGAGTGAAGGATTCTGATGTTTACTGGATGGTTCTTGTTTGGCAGCGTGGGGTTATCCCACGGTATGCGTTTTGTGCCTGGCGTGCCCTCTCTCATGGTCTCCCTACGCATGACGCTCTAAAACGCCAGGGGATCGCTGTGTTTCCAAATGTGTGCTCTGCTATTGTGACATGGAGACGCTGGACCACCTTTTCTGGCAATGTGTTTACTCTGACCAGGTCTGGAAGACTCTTCTCCCTGGTTTGGGGTGCTTGCAGACTCCTACTCTTCTCGAGGCCATCAGTGATTACTGTTATTCCATCTGGAACAACAACTGTAGCAAGCATGATATGCGAAGGGTTGCTGCGATTTTCACCGAGGCTGTCAGTCGTCTTTGGTATGAGCGGAATAGAAGGTTGTTTGATGAGTCTTACGCTCCTATGGATGCCAATAACCTCTGCAAATTGGTGGGGATGTAACTCTGGGCTTTCATTCCTCGTGCTGCATGTTCTGCTGCATGCTCCTGTGTCTGCGTGTTCTGCCTCAAGGATGGGCATCTGGGATCCCGGGCTGTTGGTTTTTTTGTGTGACTTCGTGTCACGGCTGTGGTTCTTGGTAAATCCGTTGTGGGTTGGGCTTGGCTTTTGTTTTTTTTTGGCCTGATTGAAGTCATTCTTTTTTGGGGTTATTTAACACTTGGGAGGTTGGGATGGTGATGGGGTATTTTTTGTGTGGCCCATCTTTTTGTGTACAAAATTTTCTTTTTTATATATTTTGAGGGTCTCCCCCCTTACTCTTGGCAAAAAAAAAAACATCTGTGCCCTTGCCTTCTGACTAACCTGTCGATGGGTCCTCTGCCATGCCGACATGGTATTTGATGGCTCTTGCATAGAAGCTATAGGGCATGGCTTTTCTCTCGGTCCTCCTTCTGTCCCCTTTCTTCCAACCCCCAAGGCACTAGTGTGCTTCACTTTGTAGGCTCACTTCACTGCACTTCTGCCCTCACCATCACTTCAATTCCTCACAGCTCCAACGATGTGGGGGCCTTCCTTGCCTCCTGCATTTACATGACACTTTGCACAGCATGCACATCCATCACCTAGTGGCCTATACTTTGGTTTGGTAGGAGCACAACATGCCTTGAGCCCATTACTCGGTGTCGTGTCGATACAACAGCTGTTGCTCCCATACCATACACTACACATAGTAAAACATGCTATCTATCCATCTTTGCATCAGATACATGCCCCTACATACATCACACCACAGCACTTTGCACTCTAGTATAGGTACACTGGCCCTCATGCTTCGACACCAGGAGGCATGAGGGTGGATTTGGATAAGCGCACATGCATGACCCATGTAGCATACACGGCACCTGCCTCAACTGCAATATCACTGACAGTAGTAACCTTGGATGTCTTCCTTATCAGAATCGACAATTTCGAGAAAGCACTTTGTCAAATGCAAGGTGGGGACCGTCAGCCTTATCAATTCTATGACCTCTATTACTTTCCAGAGGCATTACTCCTTTCAAATTTCCACATTCTAGAAATCAAGAAATACAATGGTAGAGGTTGTCCAATATTGTATTTGAAGGCATTCTGTGGAGACCTCACGTAGCTTCATGGTGACGAGAGATTTTTGATCTGCTTGTTCTAGAAGAGTCTAACAAGACTAGTGCTCAAGAGGTATACATTCCTCGACATGGCCACTATCAAGAATTGGAATGACTTTAGTTAGGCAATCCTAGAGTAGTATTCCTTCAACTTCAACTTGATCACTAAGTGTGAGGAACTTGTCACAACCCGGTAGAAGCACCACGAGTCATTCAGGGAGTACGTCAGTCACTGGTGTACACTAGCCTCTCAGGTCAAGGATAGTTCGTTTGACAAGGTGTCTATCGAGGTCATCATTAGGGAAGTACAATTGGCAACAAAATTGATAAGGAAGTACCATAGCAAGGGAAGATGTGCTTACCTATGTAGTGGTTGGATGTTTCTCCTCTTGTCGACGACGTACTCCAGGTGTGGCTACTTGGACAGCGGTGGTGGAGGCAATGCGGTTGGTTGCTCGATATTGTGGAGGTTGCTACGGTGTTGGAGAAAGCTTGGTGTTGGCTTCCAATGGCTGGGTATGTGTTGGCTTCCTAGGCACTATGTGTTGGTCGGAGGTGGATGGAGATTTGTGAAAGGTTGCTAAGGGGGGAAGGTAATGGGCTTCTAGTGGCGAAGGTTTGCATCCAAGTGGCCAAGGGATAAACAATGGGCTTCTAGAGGCAATGGCAGTGGAGTTTTAAGCGAAAGAGTGGTCAGTGGCTTGGGAATGCAAGAATGGGTCATGTGGTGGTTGGGCTTCATGTCGAATAAAGGGTGGCTTCGAGGCGATGGTTTCTGGGGGTCACTGGTTGGCTTTCTCCAACAACCTTGTCATGGACAAGGTCGAGCAAGTTATATAGGTTGTGGGAGTGCATGGGAGACATGGATGTGTAACAAACTTTGAAATGGAGGGTTGAGATTAGGTGGCAAGGGATTGGATTGGGATACAAATGTGGACAAAAGGTATGATAGTCTAAGATTGTTAAGGCACATGTTCAGATTCATGCAAGCCAATAGGAGGCAAGGAATTGGTGGTCCAAATGAGAATGGACTAATCGATCCTTTAGTTGCTATTACTGACTCAGGGGAACCATGACAGTGACACGTGAAAGGTCATGGGCTTGCCACACAAAGGATACGCAATGGTCCTATTGCTGGGCCTCCTACATGGATTTTGGGCCTATTTCCCTAGCATGTTTGACCACCAAAACGGTTTGGACTTCTAGGGCTAGTGGTTTTGAGTAGATTTTGGGTGTTGGAGAGGTTTTGGGATGTAGGATTGGTTTGGGATGCTAGGGAATTGTGACTATGCTGGCGACTACTACATATGAGGTGTAGAAGGCCAAATACATGAACCAAGAATGCCACAACAAAATGGTGAATCTATGGTAGGAAACTCGACTCAAAAATACCAAAGTAAAAGCAAAACATTGTGGATAAGGAAAATGGAGTCGTCACCTAATCAATTTAAAATCGAAAAACGGGGAAAATCAAATATAAAGAAAATGCGATAAAATAATGCAAGCATACAAATGTGGTAATCCGTGCCAAATGGATGCGACATATAGGTCATTACGTACCAAAAAAGGATAAGGACTCTTGTTATACAGGAGGGAGGTGTTTGGTACCCCTATACTCCTGATGAATCATTCTTTCTGGCTAAGTCTGCTTGCATATGTGGTAAATGTAGGTATTTGAATGTCAAGTGATGTATGCCCTTAGGCAATATACTTGATGCCATGCCATGATGTGTAAAACATGCAGATATGTCAATACAAAAAGCAAGAAACCAAAGAGAAATAGCAAGTTAGTCAAGCAAGTGCTCTGTAACACTGCCTGAGTTTTGTATCTAGTTCAGCACATTGGTTACCTGCACCGAATGATCACATTATGTAATTACACTAGATGATCATGCTAGATTAGTCCACTACAGAGTCGTGAACTAGTTTTTATAGTTTCAGACAACAACCTCATTGCTCAAATTACATGAGGGCTCTATTTTCTCCGACTTTGGAAGGGTGAGGATCTTGGAGCCTCATGAGGAGGACTACTGTCAGGAAGGTCCTCGTCGTCCTCCTTGGTGAATTGTCACTCCACCGGTGTGGGTTCGCTGCATGCTACTGTGGATGAGGATGCATGGGTGCTGGTCCCTGGGTGCACCTGATGGGGCTTAACTCACTGGTGCTTGGAGCGGTTTCTTCAGCTCTTCAGCAAGCCTTTCCGTGCCTGTCGGGGTGGGTATTGTTTGACTTCCTTGTTCCGGGTTTGTGGGTTTGCCGTATTTAGTTGGGCTGGCTTTGGGCCCCTGTTTGCCCTTCGTGCATATTGGGAATTTGGTGGACCTTGGTTATCCGCTTTTTACTCTATGGGTATCCATGGGCTTTTTTTTTTTTTTGCCAAAAGTAAGGAGGGCAGCCCTCAAAATATATATAAAGGAAAGAAACTATACAAGAAGAGGGTGGGCAAACAATCCCACACCAAAGAGTACAAAGGCCCATGGCCCCCCAATGGGCTAAGCCCATTTACAACAGAAAAGAGATGTGCTCAGCCCTACCAGAAGCCCAACCCTCATACTGACCCAAGCCCAAAAGGCCTGCGCACAGAAGCTAAGTAGCCTGAGCGAAACAAAAACCGCACAGCGGCACTCCCACTATGCCACTAGGCCCAACAATGCGTCAACAGCAGCCCTACAGCTGAGCGACATATCACCATATGAAGCAGAGTAGATGAGTAGCTGCAGGCACAAGGTTCTACAGAACCATGCAGCGTCAATAGGCGCGTGATCTGGGTCGAAACTCCGTTCGTTCCTTTCAGTCCACAGGCGCGAGATAACACTAGTGAATGTCTTCAACTTAGTCCAGAAGATCTCTGGGGGTGTAGAACGATCTTTGAACTCTGTTAAGTAGAACGTCACCGCCTCCGCAAGAGAGTTAACCTGCAAGCAACCTACTTCAGACAGAAGAGAAGACCACACCTAGATGGAGTAGTCACATGTCCTGAACAAATGATCCAATGTTTCCATCTCTCTCATACACAGCACACAGCAGGACACAATTTGAATACCACGCCGCATAAGCACGTCATGGGTAGGCAGCCCGTGGGACAGAGCGCGCCAGGCGCAGAAGCCATGCCTCGGCACCGACGTCCTCTGCCAAACCAACGCCATCCAGGAGAGAACAGGATCCTCATCCCAGAGAGCATTACAGGAGGATTTAAGGGAGAAGCTGTTTAGACGAGCGTCCACCGAATGACGTCCTCATTGCCACCAATCGCCGTCGCCAAGATATCATGCCAGATGTCATGCATCTCCATCGTGGTCATCCTCGGGAGAGCCCAAGTTCCCTCCCTGATAAATTGACTAACCTTGCAACTAGTGTCGTAGGCCAAATCCCGGCGCAGATTGGCACCCCCTCTGTCCCAAATTGTGCCATGATTGAACCATGGGTCAAAGAAGAAAGAGAACTTTCTGCCATACCCACGTCATACAAAAGCATACCATGCGCCTGAGAACGAACCCGCAGAATGCTCCTCCACGCCCATGAGCAGCTTTGTGGAGGCTTCGCACACCAGATGGAGCCCCCTTTGATGTATTTCCGTCACATCCACTTCACCCAGAGCACAGATCATGCTCGCATAGTTAGAATCAAGGACGCGCCTGATTCCCAGGCCTCCTTCTGGCTTAGGTCTACAGATGTTCTTCCAAGAGACAAAAATGCAGTTGCCATTAGCGTTCCCAAACCAAAGAAAGCGCATCATCAGCTTCTCGATCTCCTTGAGCACACACGTCAACAACAAGAAATTAGCAGCAATGAATATGCATTGCAGCAAGCACCGATTTGATAAGCTCCAGCCTGCCAGCTTAGGACAACAACTTGGCTTTCCAGGCTTGAAGTCGCCGCCTAATAGCCTGAATTAGAGGCTTGCAAGTTTCCACCGACGGTCACTTTGACAGTAGAGGGAACCCAAGGTACATGATCGGCAGCTCACCCACCACTAGCCCCAAGTGTGAGGCAATCCAGCGCGAGTGTGGGACATTACCACCGAAGAAAACAGAGCTTTTCTGGTGGTTAATCGTCAGCCCAGAAGCAAATTCAAACTTCTCAACAATCCGTTTGAGGTTGCGCGCATTCTGTTTGTCGGCTTTGAGAAAAATCATAAGATCATCTGCAAAGATTATGTGTGAAATGGAGAGGTCGCCACATTTGAGAGGATGGATGTCGCGACGACTCTCTGCCTTACTGAGCATCGCCGAGAAAGCCTGCATGGCAAGCGCGAAGAGATAGGGTGACAGAGGGTCACCCTGGCGCACACCATTAGTTGAGGAGAAAGCTTCAGAGTATTCTCCGTTGATAAGGAGAATAAATCTAGCATCCATACAAGCAGCCATCCAGGTGATCCATCTGCAGTCGAATCCCAAGCTAGCCATAGCGTTGCAAACAAACATCCTATTTAAAGTGTCGAATGCTTTCCGAAGGTCCAACTTAATACACATTCTTCCCATGCCCTGACTAGAATGGATGTTGTGGCACAACTCGTGTGCCAACAGAATGGAGTCTCCTATTCTCCTTCCACTGATGAAGGCAGTTTGGTTAACGTCAATCAACTTGGGAAGCAGGGTCTTAAGAGGCTCTGCAAGAAGTTTCGCAACGATTCTGTAGGCCACATTGCACAAGGCATTGGGCCGATAATCATCCATGGCCCTAGGAGCAGAAGTCTTCAGGATCAGACAGAGAATAGTATGGTTCAAAGCAGAGAGGAGTCTCCCGGAGTGGAAGAAGTTGTTCATGGCGGCTAGCAAGTCCGAAGAGATGATCGGCCACGCCTTCCTATAGAATTCGCTGTTGAACCCATTGAAACCAAGTGCTCGGGGAGGATTAATGTGCTAGACAACCAAGGCAAGCTCATCCATGGTGGCAAGGGAGCATAAGATCCTGTTCTCCTCATGAGTGACAGATGGAGAGAAGAGATCCATACGAAGGAGGCCCGTACCCCGATTGGAGTTATACAGGTCGACGAATCGCCTTCGAAAGAGCTGGGCGATAACATGCTCATCAGTAAGCTGGGCACCATTCACCTCCAAAGTGTGAATAGTATTACAAGCACGACGAACTTTTGTGATGGCATGGAAAAATTTTGTGCTGGAGTCTCCCTCTCTGAGCCAACAGAGGTGGGAGTGTTGCTTGGCAATAGCCTCTTCCTGTGCATAGATGGTCAACAGTTGCGAATTGTAGTTGCATTCAGCTTGATGGAGAACAGAGCTTAGAGGGTTTGATTGAAGCGCCTCCTGGATGATTGCTAGCGAAGCGATGCATTGCCGAATGCAAAGAGACGGGTTGCCAAATATCCTCTTCACCGAGGGGATGAGTCTGAATCTCAGACCCTCGAGCCGCTTGAGGAACCTGAACGTGGGGTTGCCCGCCGTAGTGCCGCACCAATTGTGCTGTAAGAAGGTCAGGAAATCAGGGTGTGTTGCCCAGTGATTGTAGAATTTGAAGTGCTTCTTGCGCTTCCTCCCATCAGCATTCAGATTTATCATGATAGGAGCGTGATCGCTAACCATCCGCGAACCCACCCAAGAATGGCAGTTGGGAAAGAGGGACCAGCAGTCTGCAGATATAAGAACTCGATCCAGTTTGGATTGAATGGGGCAGGCAGTGCTCATATTACTCCATGTATAGGCATCTCCCGACAGCGGGAGTTCCATAAGCGAGGCAAAGTTCACAAACATATTGAAATCCTGCATAGCCGACGCATTAAAAGCTCCAGATCCCACCTTCTCCTCAGGGAAGCAGATGCAATTGAAATCACCAACTACAATCCACGGTGTCAGAGTCTTGATATCACAGAGCTCCTCCCAGAGATGCTTCCTAGTTGCAGGATCGTTGGCGCCATAAACAACAGAAAGGAAGAAGTTATTCTGATGCATACGGGCTTCGAAGTGCATCAATTGTGGCGTCTCCTTCACCAGAGTGAGAGTGACTCGACAAGGGTGCCATAAAACTAGAATTCTCCTCGATGGGGCACACGCGTGGTTGGACGCTGAGAGGAAGGACGGCCAGTATTTCTCCAGAGTACTGGAGATGTTCAGCTTGAGCTTGTGCTCCAGTAGGAAAATAATACTTTCCTGCACTTGGGAAAGGTAATCTCTAATGGCGGGGAGCTTCTCGCTTTTATTTAAACCTCAGACATTCCAGCTAACCAGCATCAGGGGGTCTGGCATGCCGTGAGGTTTCCTTGGTGAGGTCTCCGGCACCCAGCATACAAGGATGAATCGTCTTCCTGGTCCGTTTTGCTTTAGCGATGAGAGTTTCCACTTCCGCATTAGACGAGTTAAGCACCGTAAATGAGTTAGGGAGCCTATCAGAGCAGTTTATGGTCTCCGAGCCTTGACGTGCAAAGGGCGTGGCTTTGTAGCCCTTCTTTTGTTTCTGCTTACGAATGGACAGCTCCATAGGAGTAGCTGATGATGATGAACTGGGTGCCAAATCAGCCAGGCATTCCGTTTCCCCTGGGCTCACAGATGACGGCTTATCAAGGACATGGTCGACTTCCCGAGTAAGAGGTCTCGGAGTAGAGGGAGGGGAAGTCGACGTGCCCCCAGGTGCCACCACAGCCACGTCCCTACCCGAAGACTCCTCCCCTGTAGTAGAGAGAGGCACAGGGTTGCACGAACCCTACTCATGCTCGAAGGAGTAGCAGGTGTGACACGGAGCCGACTTTTAGTCGTATGCCTCAACTATCTGTTCAATTATCCCGTCCACCTCCATATGGATGACATGGGGGAACTGAAAAGTAACATCAATCTCCACGCACACTTGTGCATAATCAACCCGTAGACCCGAAGCCGTGGCAGCATCCATGTATAATGTCAAGCCAAGAGTGCTAGCCGCACGTCTGATCAGGGAAGAAGACCAAAACCGGAGAGGGAGTCCAGGGAACTTGCTCCAGATTGGGATCGTGGACAGCTTTTCTCTTTCAAATTTAGAGTTGATGGACCAGGAGTGAAGAATGAGAGGCTTCCCCCGAACAAACCAAGGTCCTTCTTCTAGAGCTCGCTGCTTATCCTCTTCATCGGAGAATTTGAAAAGCAGAAACCCATTTCCACGAGATTGAATTTGTAGCTCTCCCTTGACCTTCCATTCTCGACAGAAATGGTTCGTCAACGCCGGAACATAGGGCTTGAGTCCAATGATGTAACCCATCAGAACTCGATCCCAGTTGGCCGCAGCGATGGTGACTTCCTCACGCGGGCAGACCGCTACCTTCACTCCATCTCTCATCTCTGGTTCAAAGTACTTCAGTACCCTTTGAGTCGAAGCTTTAGAACCACACCTTTTAGCCCAAGATGCAGTCTTCTCTGCCACCAGGGGTGGCATAGGAAAGTTCTACCGTCGAGGTCCTTTAGACCTTGATCTGTTCCGATGAGCCACCAGTGAAGGTCCACGCCCTCCCCGGTCCCTAAACGAGCCTCTCGAGTCACGCCCTTCATCGCAAGATTCGCAGCGGTCAGCAACATCAAAAGCTGATCGGAGTCCCACTGGGAGGAAGTCACGCAGCGTAAGCTTCGACGGTGCATTAACAGGAGCAATACTGAGTGGATTAGGTGACATGGCCATGAGACAGGTTGCCACGTGCTTAATCCATCCTCACACACGCTTAATCCCAGATTAAAACCAGCTACAGGTCCCATATATCCGAAAATTCAAACGACACCCACCACCACGAAAACCCAAGTTCTAGAGAGAAGTCAGAGCTTCTCACTCTAAAACCCAAGTTTTGGAAGAAACCCAAGTCATCCATGGGCTTTTTGTATTGTTAGGCCTACACTTTTGGTTTGGCTACGTTGACTTTGGGTCTTTGTTGAGCTATATGCTCATGGTTGGGTTTTGTTGGGCCTCAACCATTTTGTATAGTTTTTCTCTTTATAAATATTTAAAGGGTATCCCTCCTTACTGTTGACAAAAAAAAACTTCATTGCTCAAATTGCAGTAAGAAAATGTTGAAACCAATTGAGTAATCATTGAGGAAGCTCAAAGTAGTATCGGAGAACATGCAGGAACAACTAAATTGAATCAAGAAACCATGCATGAATCCCCCATCTCCACCTACATACCATCATCAGCTTTCTTTGGGTTCATTGACCATCACAAAGGTTGTGAACCTTAGGGAGCCAACTATTGCTCTTCATGGTCAGATGAGAAGTAAGGAAAAGTAAGAGGGATGCAATGCACAATGAAAATAGGGGAAATCATGCAACGTTTTATCCTACTCAGCATCGTTGAACCCACCTACCATTGAAGGGTCAGTCAGCTGAGGAGGTCTGCTTGTAGGCTAGAGATGACATTATGAGGGTGCCAAGAACAAGGGAAGGAGGGACAACGAAGCAATTTATCTAAGCCCAAGTCGAGACGGGTGCTCTGATCAAGAGAGAGAAAGTCTGCCTTCTCTCTACAAGCGAGTGCCTCTTTTCTCACTGGATTTCTGCCTGCGGGCCGTTTGGTTTTCAAACGGGTGTTGGCGGGCTGGAGTAATCCTTTGTTAATTGTGATTATGGGGCCGGACTAGTGCACGTGTCTGGCTGTTATTGGATTGGGATGACTAATTCACCTGAGATCATCTGGGATATTTCCTCTTGGCATCCCTAAGGAGCGCAACTGTTGGGAATGAGGGGAACAATGACCACCTCACTGGTACTGGCGGAGGGGGTAGGGGCTCGAGAAGCTCGACCCAAGGCAGAGGAGGACATGGTCTTTCTCTCTCCTCTAGGCGGACTAGGTTGCGATCCAAAGGTCCATGCAACTGGATAGCGAGTCTAGCACAACCACTGGTAGTGGAGCAGCCGTCGTCTTGGGCTGAGCGATGCGGTGCCAGAGCATCGTTGTCTAGGGCACTCGACTTTTTTGACCCAGTGCTTAAGGATGGGGTTAAGGTGGCGGTATGCCTGCAGGAGGAGATCGTGCAGGCAGCAGCTAGCTGGAACCGCATCCTCATGGGTTACTTCATCACGCGGAGGCCTTATATTCTGGTGTTGGTTAACCACTTCAGGAAGGCATGGAAGATCGCTGGCAACCGGCAGGTTCTATCTCGAGGAAATGGGTTCTTGCTTTTTAAATTCTCGAACGATGCTGACATGCAGTTTGCACTAGATGGGGGGCCATGGTTTGTCATGGGCAAGCCACTGATTCTACGATCTTGGACGCTCGACTCCAAATTTGAAAAAGAAAAGTTATCCACGATCCCTATCTGGATAAAATTTCCAAAGCTTCCCCTACGATTCTGGTCTGCCTCCTTGATTGGTAGAGCAGCTAGCACGCTTGGTCACCCTTTATACATGAATGAAGCTACTGCTTCAGGTCTTAGAGTGGATTATGCGTGAGTCTGTGTGGAGATCGATGCTCACTTTTCCTTTCCCCAATCCATTCATATGGAGGTGGAAGGGAAGATTGAGTTGATTGACGTGCAGTATGATTGGCAGCCCACTCCTTGTAACATTTGCAGTACTTATGGCCATGAGCAAGGTACATGCTCATCTCTGGTGGCTGCTTCTGCTCCTGCCCCCCCAGTGTGGAGACCTTGGACAAGACTAAGGCCATGGTGGCACCTAGAGGCACGTCCATTACCCCTCTATCCTGCCCAGATTCCCATGCGGAGGAGCCCGATAAGTGCCAATCTCCGACGGACGCAACGCTTCTCAACCCTCGAGATAGCACTCCCTTGGAGAACACTCGCAATGTGAAACAAAAAAAATTAAAAACCATATAGGGCCACGCCATTTGCCAGGCTTGATACAGCTGAAGCATCCAACTCGTTTGGCCCTCTTGACTCCACTGATGAGGATGTTGAATCCCTAATCGCAAAAGCACAGCAGACAAGGAAAACGGTACACCCTAGGCTGCTGGGGGCAGGGGCACCTTCCAGGGAAGGGCTGAAGAACGCTAGACCTCTGGATCTACATGTTGATCCTTAGCTGGAATGTTAGAGGCCTGATCAAGGGAGGTAAACTCCCTACTGTCAGAGACTACGTCTCATAGGTGAATGGTAGTATTATCTGCTTGTTGGAACATAAGCTCAAGCAAGACACTTTGATGATGATTGACAAATACTGGCCATCCTTTGATATGGCCTGTAATAGTGCGAGTGCCTCCTCTGGAAGAATCATGGTCCTTTGGAACCACAAGAGGGTCTCCCTTCACTTACTGAATGAATCTGCACAAATGATGCATTTCGAGGTCTGTTTGCTTAACCATGACAGGTTCCTTTTATCTGTTGTCTATGGTGCCAATGATCCTACTACTCGGCGACAACTCTAGGAGGACCTTACAGGCGTCAGCACTACGAATCCTTGGCTCATTGTCGGGAATTTCAACTGCATCAGGTTTGCGACTGAAAAGGAGGCATCTGCAACTGCTATCATTGCAGCCATGAGGGATTTTAATCACTTCATTGACACCTCCTCGATGTTGGAGATTCCCTACTCTGACACTGAGTTCACATAGAGTAATATGAATCATAATTCTCCTATTGAATCCCGCCTGGACAGGGGGCTAATGTCCTTGAGTTGTTGGTCTCTCTTCCCCAACTACTGTGCCACCTCTGGCCCTCGTCTGATTAGCGACCATTGCCCCCTCCTGTTTGACTTGGACAAGCAAGGCGACACCAAAAGAAGGTAGTTCAAATTTTATAACCATTGGACTCTTCACCCACATTTTCTCTCCTTCATTCAGGAGAATTGGGGCAACTCAATGAGAGGTAGCCCCACCTTCAGGTTCTCCATGAAGTTGACCAGTCTGAGAAGACGACTTATCCCCTGGGCCAGCAAAACTTTTGGCAATCCCTCTCTTTGCATCCAGCAGTGCACCAAGTCCTTGACTTGCATCCAGGCGGCTCTCCAAGCTGATCCTAGCAGCTCCGCCTTGCTGCAAGCTGAGCACAATTATAGGGAACAGCTTATCTGCCTCTATAGGCAGGAGGAAATGACTGCCAGACAACAATCCCAGATCCACTGGCTCAGAGAGGGAGACTCCAACACCAAGTTCTTCCACGCCACTACCATAGCTAGACGAGCACGGAACACTATCCACTCCATATGAGAAGATGACACCCTGATCACTGATGGGAATGCGATTACCCAGCTTTTCTGGCAGAAATTCCTCAGCTTATACAACTCTGGTGGAGGTACCAGGCTTCTTCCTTCAGGTCTCCTATCTGCCACCGTGACTCACGAAGAGAACTAGACTCTTTGCTCCCTGGCCACGATGACTGAGCTCACCATGATTGTCAAACACCTGAATCCAAATCGTGCTCCAGGGTATGATGGGAGAATTTTATAGGAAAGCATGGCCAGTGATAGTGGAAGATCTCCTTGCAGTGGTGCGAGACAGAGGCCCCGACATTCATTGGGCGGAGATTGTCTGGCATTGTGGTGTTGTTCCTCGGTACGCTTTCTGTGCATAGCGTGCCCTGTCCCATGGCCTCCCTACCCATGATGCCCTGAAGAGGAGGGGTATTGCGATTGTATCTAGATGTATAATCTGCCAGAAGGAGATGGAAACGGTGGATCACCTGCTATGGACATGTGACTATTCTTCTCAAGTGTGGAACGCTCTCCCGCCGGAGTTCGGAAGCTCACAGACTAACACTCTCACTGAGGCAATTACTGACTACTGGGATGCTCTCAAACGCCCCTGTGCTCCTCGACAAGTGTTGAGCTGGGTATCGGCGGTTTTCACTGAGGTGGTGGCGCGCCTGTGGTACGAGCGGAACAGAAGGAACTTTGAAGACAATTATGTTCCAGGGGATGTTGCTTGGCTCTACTACTCCATGGGAACGTAGGAGCTAGACGATCTCTACCACTAGAAGTGGTGGTAAGGTGCTTGGATGTTGCAGCTAAGTAAATTGCTGGGCTGCATGACACTGTGCTGCGGGGCCAAGGTTGAGGATGAATCGCAGGGGATCAGTGGCTTCCTTGGGCTCAAGGGTTGAGTCTGAATTTTTTGACTGATTTTGCTTGCCTGTTTTGTGCTTGCTGAGTCAAGCTCTTGCTTTTGTATTTGGGCTGAGTCTGTTCTTGGGCTGGGCCCATTGGGAAATCATGGGTTGTGTAAGCTTTGCTTGTAGTTGGGTATATGATGCCCACTCTCCTTTTGTACATTTTTTCCGTTTATATATTTGCGGGGTGCCTCCTTACTTTTTGGCAAAAAAAAAAAAAATTTCTCCTTGCAGCAATCAATAACTTTTTTCGCTCTAGCAAGCTTCTAAAGAGCATGAATCACACACTGCTCTATTTGATTCCTAAGAAGGCCATCCCAGCCACTGTTGAGGATTACAGACCTATTGTGCTTTGCAATGTACCATACCAGATTTGTGCCAAGCTGCTGGCAAACCGCCTGAAGCCCCTTCTCGCTAAGTTGATTGACAGCAACCAAACTGCATTTGTTCATGGACGACGGATCGGGGACTCTATCCTCCTGGCACACGAACTCTGCCACAATCTCCACTCCTCACGAGGGAAGGGCAGGATGTGCATTAAACTGGATCTCCGCAAGGCATTCGACTCCTTGAATTGAGCCTTTGTGTGTAATGTAATGCACGCTTTGGGCTTCGACAACTGCTGGATTGTATGGATGGCAGCATGTATGGATGCTCGTTTCTCTTTGCTCATCAACGGTGAACCTTCAGAGTGGTTCTCCTCCAAGAATGGGGTGCGCCAAGGCGATCCTCTCTCCCCTTATCTCTTTGCCCTAGCCATGCAAGCTCTATCGGCGAAGCTCATCCAGGTAGAAAGGAGCAATGACATTCAGCCAATGAAATGCAACAACCTAACGGTTTCTCATATTATCTTCGCTGACGATTTGATGCTCTTCCTTAAGGCTGACAAACACAATGCTCGCATGATCAAACGCCTCATTGACGACTTCTCCAACTCCTCTGGCCTATTGATGAATCGATAGAAGAGCTCCATTTTCTTTGGCAGAGCGTCCCATCACACTAGCTGGATTACCTCTCACCTTGGCCTAACCAAGGGTGACCTTCCGATCAGGTATCTAGGCCTCCCCCTCATTTCCAAGAGACTCTCGGCTGGTGATTGTAGCCCCCTCACGTTGGCCATCTTGCAAAGATTACAATCCTGGAAAGGAAAAATTGCTCTCCCATGCGGGATGGGTGGAGCTCATCAGGTCGGTGCTATCTGCGATGCACATTTACTGGACATCCTGCTTCATGCTTCCGACTAGCGTTATCAAGGAGATTGATAGGATGCTAATGAACTTCCTGTGGTTTGGCGCTGCCCAAGGAAAATGCGTTCTTATTTCCTGGAAGAACATCTGCAAGCCTAAGGCAGAAGGAGGCCTTGGAATTTGGCGACTGGAGGACTCAAACACAGCTAGTATGCTTCGATTACTATGGGAGGTGGAAACCAACACAACCGCGCTATGGGTTCTTTGGATGTAGCACAAGTACTTGAAGGGTGGTTCCATCTAGTGTTCACGGCCCCTGCTCTTGGGCCTGGCGATGCATCCTTCGGGTTCACTATCTGGCGTAGGACAAACTCAGCTACTGTATTGGGGATGGTTGCCGCTTTCTCTTTTTCATGGATCCATGGCACAATCAGTGCACTGTCTGGGAGCGTGGGGGAGAAAATCTCCACTGAGACCTGGCCTATGATGCTTGATGCCCAGTCAGCCGCTTCATCCGCGATGGCTGTTGGAACCTCCCCGCCTCGAATACCATTGAGATGCGCGAGATTTGGCCAAACATTATGGCTACTGATATCGGAGGTGGTGAAGACATGATTCGCTGGCTCCCCTGCACATACGGCTTCTCAGTCCGATCTGCTTGGAATGCTCTGCGTGAGAGAGGCCCGAACATCCCCTGGTTGGAATTCGCCTGGCAATGTGGGACTGTACCTCGCTATGCTTTCTGTGCTTGGCATGCTCTCTCCCATGGTCTCCCAACTCACGACATCCTGAAGAAGAGAGGAATTGCAATTGTCTCCAGATGTGTTCTTTGCAGGAAGGAGATGGAAACCCTAGACCACCTGTTATGGGGGTGCGATTACTCCTCCCAGGTGTGGATCGCTCTTCTTCCTGAGTTGGCTCATATACGAGCTACCACTCTCAACGATGCGGTGCTGGTATGTGGTTCTAACCTCCAGAGCCACCGCTCTCCACAACAGGATTTGAGCAGGATGGTGTCGATCTTCACGGAGGTGGTGGTGGGGCTGTGGTACGAGCGGAATCGTAGAAGCTTTGAAGACGCTTATCAGCCGATTGATGTTGCATGCTTCTGTAGACTCTTGGGAACGTAACTGAGGGCAGTGGAGATTGGGTTCTGCTGTTCTGCTGTATTGACAGTGATTGAATCTTCTGTTGCTACTGATCTTCGTGACCTGGTCCATGTTGATGCCTGTGGGTCTCTTGGATTGGGTCCTGGATGGATGGCGGGGCTGGTATTTTGGTTTACCTGTGCGGATGCTCTTGCGTGGGCTGCCCTTTTTTTTTTTTGTCAAAAGTAAGGAGGGATACCCTCAATGTATAAATGAGAAAACTCTACAGAAGGGTTGAGCCTAACAAAACCCAACCCTGAGCATATAGCCCAACAAAGACCCATAGTCTACTAAGCCAATACAAGAAATACGTCGTGCGGCCGTTAATGCGCTATAGGATTGGGGAGGGTAGGAATACGTTCTTCTTCCTTGATCCGTGGATTGCCAGTCCTGATAGGAGCATCCATTCTGTAGTGTCTCAGCGTCTCAGAATGGAGTTGGACTGCGACATATCTTGCCCAGTTAGCTGCTTCATCGTCGATGGTTGTTGGAGGCTTCTTCGACCCACCTCGCTCGACATGCATGACATCTGGCCCTCTATTCTTGCTACGCCTATTGAGGGGGGTCAGGATGTAATCAGCTGGGCACCCACTGGGAAGCTGTTCTCCTTGAAATCTGCATGGAACACCATCATGTCGAAAGCGGAGGGGTGCAGCTGGGCGTCTCTTATCTGGAACCTGCTGCTATCCCGCGGCATGGCTTTTGTGCGTGGAGGGCAATCCGTCGCGCGCTTCCAACCCACGATGCACATAAGCGTAGAGGCATTACTTTGGTTTCCCGCTGTATTTTGTGTGCGATGGCAGAGGAAACTCTGGACCATCTTTTTTGGCTCTGCCCGTACACTACCCTCGTTTGGGACCTTGCGGGTTTCAGAGCAGAGGCATCAGCGAACTCTCTCATTGCTGCAATCAACTACTGGACTCAACGCCCAAGGCAGGGGAACCGCGCTTGGGTATCCAGGACCCTCACCGGAATCATTGCTCGGATCTGGGAGGAGTGGAATAAGCGTACTCCTGAAGAGGACTATCGACCGAGGTCCGCCGCGAAGGCCCTGCGTGAAGCGTCTTAACACTAACTCGCAGACCACTCTTGGTTCTGTAGCTCTGTGTGCACGGAGAAGGATTGCAGTGAGTCCTCTGTTACAGGGCGTTGCATGGCATTGTGCGGAGGATGATGTTGAGCCAGCAGGGGTTTCATTGGGCCCGTTCCTTTCTAATCTCACCTGTGACTTGTGGAAAACGTGAGCCAGGACGACATTTCATCTTAACCTTGTTGGGCTAGGCCTGGCCAGGGGGTGGAGCTTGCTGTGCTCTGTTTTTGCTCTTTCATTGGGCTATGCTCTATGTTTCATTTGTAAGGATAGGGATGTGGGTACTTGGGGTATTTTTTTTGGGCCTGTGGGCCATGCTCCTTGTTTTAGGGTGCATGTGGGCCCTTGATGAGCTGCACGCTCCAAGTTGGACCCTTTGGGTCTTAACCATTTTTGTATAGTTTCCTAATTTTTTAATTTAAGGGACTCCCTTCTTACTTTCAAAAAAAAAAAAAAAAACAAGAAATGAAGGTCTGACAAACAAGGCCCACTCTGTACAACATGGCCCACAAGAGAATGGCCTAAGCCCACGAAACAAGACAGCACCCTCAGTCTAACAGGCAATGGCCCAAAACAAAGCCCACAGGCCAAGCATCCAGAAAGCAAAACGTTAGCCAAGTCAAACGCCTTAGTCAGCAACGTCTACACCATCCTCTTGATTCCACATGTGCATGTCTAGAGAACAACTCCCACTCTGTGATCCATTCTGCATCGTGCACAGTAGCATGCATCGCGGAGCCCGAATATCGCCGACGCTAGCCTACCGGAGATCAGCACCTAGTAGCTTTGAGGAGGATAGAGTTGGGGGTCCTCGACCGATAGCCCTCCTCGAACATCCTCTTGTTTCTCTCTTTCCAAAGACCAGAAATAATGCTAGTGAACGTCTTGGCTGTAGGTGCTCCGGCGACTGGGTGCTGCCCCTGAGTCTACCGGTCGACTGCATCTTGGAGGGTGACTTCCAGGGGGTCCAGAATAAGTCCAGCTAGTGCCCAGACTTGAGTCGTGAAGTTGTAGGACCATAGGAGGTGGTCCAGGGATTCAACCTTCGAATTACAGAGAACACATTTGGAGACCACCGCAATGCCTCATCATAGCAAGGCGTCATGCGTCAGCGAAGCTCTGCGTAGCGCCCTCTAAGCATAGATAGCCTGCCGAGGAATAGCCTCCTTGCTCCAGATCAGCCCAGCCCAGCTGATAGTGGCCTGATGGGGTCGTAGGGCATCCCAGGCAGAATTGAATGAAAATTAATCTCCCATTGGCTCCCAGATAAATAGGTCTTGTCCTCCGAAGATGGGGGTCGCGAGAATATCAGGCTAGAGGTCGTGCATGTCCAGCGTGGTTGGAGGCAAGAGGTTCCAGTTGCCACCATCGATGAAGTGGCTAACAGGGCAGACGTCCTTGCAGCCCAGGTCGCTTGAACATTTGTGGGTAGGTTGGGTGGGGATCTCCCGGGACTGACCCGCAAGCCACGGGTCTAGGAAGAAGAAGGTGTTTCTTTCGTCTCCAATTCGAAAGCGTATGAGAGGTTTAGCGATGTCCCTCGAGCAGAAGATACCTCGCCAAGCCCACGAGGCAATGTTTGGCGGCCTGGCGCACCAAATGGAGCATCCCCTGAGGTATTTCTTCCTCATCCACTTAACCCAAAGGGCATCCAGGTTTGTACTATTTAACTTGGCTAGTTTCTCTATTTTGGGCTAAGTTGGGCCGATCTTTTTGCTGAGCCTATTTTGGTTTTTGTAACTAGACTATGTCTGTTGGAGGGCCATGGGCCTTTGTCAGCTCTAGCTTGTGCTTGGGCCGTGTTAGTGCCCACTCTCTTTTGTACATCTTTTTTCTTTTCATATATTTTGAGGGTCACCCTCCTTACTTTTGACCCAAAAAAAAAATGAACAAGGGAAGGAGTGTGGGG
Source organism: Posidonia australis (assembly GCA_024699735.1). Classification (NCBI taxonomy): domain Eukaryota; kingdom Viridiplantae; phylum Streptophyta; class Magnoliopsida; order Alismatales; family Posidoniaceae; genus Posidonia; species Posidonia australis. Next base: position 26,296 of record JAMKQA010018895.1, read on the forward strand.
ATGAGTCCCATTAGAGCTCAATGACCATTGGCCTCACTCAAAGCCATGAACTTGTCATAGAGTAAGCATGCACGGTGGCGAAGGAAATTCCAGCAAAACCCAACATAAAAACAGACCAAACTAGCAAGGAAGAAGGTCATACATCATCTACATTGTGTCGAGAGAGGTGACGCTTACCTATAATGCGGTTCAGTGTGCTCCTGCTAGATTCGACCCGTGGTGGTTTCCTTTGGAATTTGGATGGCAGTGGTCGGATGTCGTGCTGGCTGATGAAGGCTGTGCAATGCTTGGCCGTAAAGGAATTACTCACACACACTTAGAGATGCTAATCGAGGGTGGTGAGGCTGTACTAGGCCAAGGATGCAAGGAGGTGTTTTCTAGGTGCTCTTAGTGTATGGGTGCAAGGTTGGTTTGCAAATGTAGGGGCTATTGGGTGTCATAGAGATGAGAGCAAGAGTTGAGAGAGCGAGAACAAGTGTGACATCTGGGCCTGATTATCCATTTTTATTTGTAAACTATGTAATTAATTGTAATATTGCTTAAATGGTTTATTAATGGATAATTTGTTGTTTCTTGTTTGTGTGAGCTTGTGGTTGGTTGTCTGTGCGCCTGTTTGTGATTTGGGACCAATGTGGGGTCCAGTTTGAGGATGCACAATTGTCTCGGTTGGCGTGCCTGTCTTTTCTTCATTTTTCTCTCCTTCTTTTTCTCCTTTCTCCTTTTTCTCTCTCTCACGAGCCATGCCCTTCCACCTCTTTCCCTGTCTTCTTCTTCCTCTTCTTCCACCCGTGCCACCAGCGACGGAGGCCTGTGCCTCCCTTTCCCTTCCAACGGAATGGATGGCCGGAGCCAAGCGGGTGGTGGCGGAGATAAAGAGAGGGAGGCAGGAGTAGGCAGAGGGGGAGCGTGGAGAGAAAGGAAAGGAAGAGAAGAAAGGAAGCTGAGGCACGAGCTGGTAGGAGGTGGTGAGCTGCTCGTGGGTTCTGCCGGCCAAGGAGGTTCGCCAGAGTGCTAGGAGAGTCGCCGCGTAGCTGAGCCAGGTACGCGACTCCTTTCCCTTCCTTTGTTTTGTTTTGTTTTTATTAAGGATGGGTTAATTGCATGAAAATTAAGAGAAATGCATGTTAAATTGTAGAAAAATCATGAAATGAATAGGAATGTGATTTATGGCATGAGCATGTAGAGATCATGTGGTTAGGATTGATGTTTGTGGGGAAAATGTGATTTTGAGGTTGAAGGCTATAGTACCCATTCTTGAGCCCCTTCCCCTTGTGATTTTCATTTGAACTGTGTGGTTGATCGAATCATGAATGGTTTGAGGGGTTTTGAAGTAGACTTGAGGGTCTACACTCCATGATTTTATGGAAATTGTTGGTGAATGTTTGGGGGATCCGATCGGGACTCCCACTTGGGGCGATTTTTCACAGCCCGAAAAGCGGTGTGCCCTGTCTGCTAGGAATTCGGTATGCCGAAATCCTAGCAGATTAAGCCATAAACTAGGGTTCGGTAGACCAAAATTTTACGGTTGACCGAAATAGGGGGTTTCGGTATACCGAAACAGGGAAATTCAGAATACCGAATTGAAAATTCGATATGCCGTTTTTGCCTTGAACTTGGGATGTTAAAATGTGAATTTTAATGAATGTAAAATGGTTTTAATGGTATGGTGGGTTCATATGAATGATGTTTCCCTATGTAATGACATGAAGGCATGTGGAACCCCCAAACAAATGGATTTGGGTGTGGTTTTGTGTTTTAGACCCTATTAATGAATGAAAAAGATGGTTTTATGTGGTTTTGTGCATGAGACCCAATTTATGACTTTAAGCATGGTTTTCATGGCTTGAGTTGGGACCCCAGTGGAGGGTCAAGTGTTGCAAGGAAATAGAGTCTTGCAACGAGAAGAATGGAATGAAATGAAAAATGGTTTTGAAATGGAACACTGATAATGTAGTTGCCGAGCTCATAGCGGTGTAGGTTGAGCTTGGGTTTTCATACCTAAATGTTCAGGTCACCGACGGTGTAGGCTGAGCCTAGGTTTTCATACCTAGTTGTTCGGGTCACCGAGCTCGTAGCGGTGTAGGTTGAGCCTGCGCTTTTGAGCCTAGTTGTTCAGGTCACTGACGGTGTAGGCTGAGCCTAGGTCATTGGACCTAGTTGTTTGGGTCACCGACTAGGGCGTCAGATAGAGACGTATCCCCTTGCACTTATGAAAATGAAATTGAGGCCGATTGGTCGGGGCGGTGACATCCCGCACGGGGAATTTCATCGCGGCAGTGCAGGAAGGTAGGGGAAGGATGTCCTCGCCTACTGCTTGTATGCCTGGTTACCCCTGATCAAGGTAACAACAGTAAAGAAAAGTAGAAATGAATAAACAAAGAGAAATGTGATTTGGTCAGGATTGGACTTATGAAATGGTCCTAAAATCCTGAAAAGTAATGATGATGTTTTAACCAGTTGCCAGCCAGTGTTTATGATTTGGTTTCGAGCTTCATGCATAACTGTTCGATATCATGCTTCAACTTGTGCTCTAATAGACAAATGATGTCATAACTGCGATGACGAGAGAAGTCCCTAATCTCACAGAGCTTGCCGCCGTCATTCAAGCCCCGCACGTTCCAGCAGAGGATGGACATTCAGGACAGTCTCGGAGGTCGCTCCGGCGAGCCTGCCTTGTTTGACGAAAGTTCTCTGCTAGCCGTTCCCAGAAGTCTCGGGTGGACTATTGTCCAAGTATGTTGAGCCTTGAGTATCAGTGCTTCCACATCGACCTCAGTGAAGTCCAAAACCTCGAATGCATTAGAGCTACGCCCCCCTCTGCAGCTGAATGCTTTTTAGCATACGGTGTGCCATTGTATTTCAGCCCTTTCTTCCAGGTGGGAGAATCCCTCGAGACGTGGGTGAAGTCATTCGCTTCTCGGGATACTTGATCCCCGGCGCCAGGGATCGGTGGTTCAAATGCATTCCCTTGAATCCCCAGACCGTTGTCCGTAGAGAGATCGATTTGCGTGGGCCTGAGCTCAGGCGATGATCGTGTTTTTTGCCTGATGTATGCGTGCTTCTTCTTTTTTTTGCCACGAGAAAGGAGGGAGACCCTCAAAATATATAAAAGGAAAAATATGTACAAGAGCGAAGGGGTGGGGAAGAGAACCAACCAAGCCAGAGGGCTCAAGGGTTCACGACCCAACCCACGAAGACAGGTCGTGGGCAAACAACAGCCCAAAAAAGACTTCCAGAAGCCCACCAGAGGGCAAGGCCCAGAACAAGCTCAGCTCGAGCAAAAAATGCAGGTACAGACAAAAGAGAATGCAAAATTCAACCCAACCCAGACCTAAGCACCCAAGCCCACTCGGCAAAGTCCACACAGAGTGGAAGGCCCACTAGTAGCAAAGGTGCAGCCACAGAACAGGCCCAAGCGCCACAGCAGCAAAACGCAAGGGGAACAAAATTCCAACAGCAAGCCAAAGTGCCCGCGAACCCAGAGCCTAGCCCACAAAGACACGGAGGAAGACCCGCGTAGGCAGAAGCCCCCACCGCCAGAAGCGAAAAAACGAAGCGAAGACAAGGCCCCGCAACAGTGCCATGCAGGTCCAAGACCCCCACCCAGAGTCGTCATCTCACCGCGTCACGGATGACCAAAGAGACAGCGCGCGGGGAGTTGCTGTCCTCAAATGATCTACGGTTCCTCTCCTGCCAGATGGTGTAGATGATTCCGATGATTTTCTGAGAGAGCACCAAACGCTCACTACCGGCGGCACAATGCGACCAGAGAAGCAGCAAGTCAGTCATACTAAATCCAGCCATGGAAACCACACCGATGCCAGCAGAGACCCAAGCCTAGTGAGAGAATGCGCAGGACCAGAGGAGGTGGTCCAAGGTCTCCACCGCCTGCATACATAGGATGCAGCAGGAAACGACCAGTATACCTCTGCGCCGGAGGATGTCATGAGTGGGGAGGGCATGCCTCATGGCCCTCTAGGCACAAAAGGCATGACGAGGCATCACACCCTTGTTCCAGACAAGATCAGCCCAGATGGCCATTGGAGCACGGGGACGAATGGCTTCCCACGCAGAACGGTAGGAGAAGCTATCCCCCGAGAGAATCCAGGAGACCACATCGTCACCACCAGAGATAGGGGTCCCAAGAATCGCAGGCCAGAGGTCATGCATATCCAAGGTAGTGGGTGGGGGGAGGGTCCAGCAGCCATTCTCAATGAACTGGGAGGCAAGACAGGCCTCGTTGCAGCTCAGATCCAGGCGGAGACGACGGATGACAGAGGGAGGAATGCCTTCAGGGAAACCCCGAATCCATGGGTCATGGAAAAACAGAGTGCCGCGACCGTCCCCGATATTGAAGCGAAGAAGCGGCCTGGCCACGTCGCGCAGGTTAAGAATGCTACGCCAAGCCGATGTATGCGTGCTTGCTTGCCATGCTTTAGTGTTTTCTTCTCATTTTGCACCTTTTTTTTGCCAATAGTAAGGAGGGGAGCCCTCAAAATATATAAAAAGGAAAATATGTACAAGAAGAGGGTGGGAACAAAAAACCAACCCCACGCCAAAGCTTGCAAAGGCCCATGGCCTGCAATCCACGGGTCGAGGAAGAAGAACGTATCTCTTCCATCTCCGATTCTGAAGTGCATCAACGGTCTGGCCGTTTCCTTAAGTCGGAGGATACACCTCCAATCCCACGAAGCAGAATTTGGCGGCCTCGAGCTCCAAATGGATCGTCCTTTGAGATATTTCCGCCTCATCCACTTATCCCAAAGAGCCTCAAGATTCATTTCTACCTCCCAAAAGAGCTTGAGGATGCCTACTTGGTTGCAGTCGCTCATCCGGCGAATGCCTAGCCCCCCTTCCTCCATCGGAAAGCACACTTCCTTCCAAGTGATGCTAGCAAGGAAGGTAAAACATAGGTCCAGTATGTATGTAGGGTGGAGAGGACTGATCGAATGAGCACCAGTCTCCCTACGTAGGACAGGAGCTTGGCTTTCGAGGATTGCAAACGGCTATCCACTCCCTGCATGAGAGGAGCGCAATCGGAAGCTGAGAGGCACTTGGTGGTTAGCGGCAGGCCTAGGCACCTCACTGGTAGTTCTCCCTCCAAGATCCCCAAGTGAGTAGCGATCCAACGCCGGTGTTGGGCTGGCCCCCCGAAGAAGATGGAGCTTTTTTTGAAGATTAATGCCGAGTCCCGAGATGGAGGAGAAGCTGTCTAGGATGTTCTTCAGTCCTCTGGCGTTCTTCTTGTCTGCCCTCAAGAATATGATCAGGTCGTCAGCAAAAATGATATGGGAGGTAGAGAGGTCTCTCAATTCCATGGGATCCAGTTCACCCCTAGTTGCAGCTTGCTTGAAGAGGTTCGTCAGGACTTGCAGAGCCACCACGAACAAATACAGAGACAGGAGATCTCCTTGGCACAGTCCATTAGCAGTGTTGAACCACTCAGATCTCACCCCATTGGTAACTATAAAGTACTTGTAATGCAAGCATTCTGTGATCCACCCGATCCATCTATCAGAGAAGCCAAAGTGGCGAAGAGCTGTGCAGATGAGGGGTCTTTGAACCTTGTTGAAAGCCTTCCTGAGGTCGAGCTTGATGCACATGTATCCCTTCCTACGCGACGTGTGCATGCAGTGGCAAAGCTCATGCGCCAGAAGAATGGAGTCACTGATTCTTTTGCCTTTGATGAAAGCCGCCTGGTTGGGATCAATGAGCTTGAGGAGCACTACCTTCAATCTATTCGCTAGGATCTTGGAGATGATCTTGTATAAGACTTTGCAAAGAGCAATGGGTCTGAAGTCGTCGACAGTGTCCGACACTCCCTTCTTTGGAACGAGGCAGAGTACCATGTGATTGACCTTCTTCAGCAGCTTGCTCGAGCAGAGGAAGTTGTTAACCACGCCTAGCAGATCCGCAGAGATTATCGACCAGGCTTGACGATAGAAGTGCCCATTGAACCCATCCTCGCCAGGGGCTCTATTGGGGTTTAAATGCCTGACAACCTCCCTGAGCTTCTCCTCCGTTGCTAATGAACAGATCGAGTTGTTGTCATCATCCGAGATGGCCCTGCTAGTGAGGTTGTGTGGAAATTGATGGCATACATGGTTAGAGTTGAGAAGGGTGCTAAACCTTTGCACGAAAAGAAGAGTGATCGACGGGCTGTCCTTGACTATATCCCCTTCAACCTTGATACCTTGGATGAGATTGCGTGATTGGCGGGCTCTGCTGGAAGCATGAAAGAATGCCGTGCTGGCGTCACCTTCACTCAGCCACCTGATCCAGGATTGCTGCCAAGCCATCATCTCCCCCCTCCAGTACAGATCATTCAACTGGTTGCGGAAGTTGCATTCCACTTGGAGATATACTGATGAGCTTGAATTTAACCTGAGCATCTCCTACATGGATTTCAGGGAGGCCTCGCAGGAAGCGATCCGCTCCAGGATGCGTCTGAAAGTCCGGTAGGCCCATGTCTGGAGGTGGCGATTGAGATTCTCCAGCTACTTGGTGAAACTGAAAGTGGGATTTCCGCTGCAACGGTATTTCCAGCAATCAACGATGACCTTAAGGAAATCCAGGTGGTTCATTTAATGGTTGTAGAATTTGAAGTAGCTACAATGCTGGCCAGTCTCGCGCGAAAGCGTAATCACCAGAGGGGAGTGGTCGCTCAAGTGTCGAAGCCCAGCGAAGGTGTTGCAGCTCGCGAACGCGTCGAGGAAGTCCGATGATATGAGCATGTGATCCAATCTTCAAGATATGGGATTGGAGGATTGCATGTTAATCTAGGTGAGTTCCTCCCCTGTAGTAGGCATCTCGAGCAGCGCAGCTATGTTGATGAAGGCATTGAAGTCGTCCATGGCTGCCTGGCAGCTGTGTCCCCCTAGTCTTCTCATGTGAGTATCTGCTGCAATTGAAGTCACTCGTCAGAACCCAAGGATACAGAAGCCTGTTTGAGTCGAGACTGTACCAGAGCAGCCTCCTGGATGCCATGTCGTTCACAGCATACACCACAGAAAGGACAAAGCGAGGGAGAGAAGGGTAGGAGACCTCCAGCTGCATGAATTGGGCTGATTGTGCCAACAGTGAAAGGTGAACCTTCTCCTTGTTCCAGAGCACCATAATGCTGCGTGAATGCTCCGAATGTAGGTTATCTAAAACTTCGAGTGAGCTCCAGTGCTTCCTACATAACCTTTCGATGTCATGCTTCAGCCTGTGCTCTAATAGGCAAATAATATCATAACTGTGATGATGAGAGAAGTCCCTAATCGCACGGTGCTTGCCGACGTCGTTCAAGCCCCACACATTCCAGCAGAGGATCAACATTCAGGATAGTCTCGGAGGGTGCTCCGGCGAGCCTGCCTTGTCTAACGGGAGTTCTCTGCTAGCCATTCCCAGGAGTCTCGGGTGGACTGTTTTTCGAGTCTATTGAGCCTTGATTAGCTGGGCTTCCACATCGACCTCAGAGTCCAAAACGTTGAAGGCATTAGAGCTGCACGCCCCCTCCGGAGCTGAATGTCTTTTGGCATACGGAGTGTCTTTGTATTTTAGCCCTTTCTTCCAGGAGGGAGAATCCCTCGAGACGTGGATAATGTCATTCACTTCTGGGAATGCCTGATCCTCAGCGCCAGGGGTCGATGATTCAAGTGCATTTCTCTGAGCCCCAGCCCGTTGTCAATAGAGAGATTGATTTGCGTGGGCCTGAGCTCAGGCGTTGGTGCAGTGGTAGAAGAAGGAGAAGAAGACGTGCTTCCAGGAGCCGCCCCAACCTTCTCTACCCCCGTACCAGTCGTCTGCGCCACAGTTTCCACCTCCTAACTTCCTACAGGGAGTTGGCCTAAGCAGGAGCCATGATCATGCCCAAAGGAATTGCACACATCGCATGGTTTGGGTATCCAGTCGTATTCAACGGGAATCTCCTCATGCACTCCATTAACCTCCATGAAAGTGTGGGATGGGAAGCTAAATAGTGCATCAATTTCTATGCACACCCGAGTGTAATCCACCCTGGTTCCAGTAGTTGTGGCTTCAACCATGTATAGAAATACCCCCAGCGTACTTGCAGTGTGGCTTATCAGCGGAACGGACCAAAACCTGTGCGGCAACTTTGGGAACTTGACCCAGATAGGCAGGCTCGTAAGCTTCTCCTTCTCAAACCTGGAATCTATTGTCCACTGTCGTAGCACAAGCGGCTTCCCTTTGACAAACCACAGACCTCCCTCTAGTGTGCACTCCAGGTCACGAACCTCCGAGAATTTGAATAGCAAGAACCCATTACCCCGGGAGAGAACCTGAAGCTCCCCTGTCATCGCCCATATGCGCTTAAAGTGTTTGGCCAACGTAGGGACGAAATGTTTGAGGCCGATGAAGTAGCCCATGTGGACCCTTTCCCAGTTGGAGGATGCCTTCTCGACCTCTTCAGGTGGGCAGACTGCTACTCAGACTCTATCCTTCACCACCAGAGCAATGAAGCTGAGATTCTGGGGTTGGCTTGCTTTGAACCTACGCACCGTTCCACCCAAGAGATAGGCTTTTCCGATATAAGGACCCCGAAGCCTACCGGTCAGTTGGGGCGCGATCTAGACCGGTCCTGCACCGACTGCCGAGAGCTAGAGCGCCCTTGGTGACATTGGCTCGCAAGTCCACAACCCCCTATACCTTGCATGGATACTCCTCCCAGCCTTTCGGGCGTAGAGAGGTGCTGAGCATCCTGGACTTCCGATCTGTCCCCTTGCTGCCCATCCATTGTCGTCCTGAGAGACTCCAGGAAAAAATCTCCCAGAGTTCACGCTGACGGCAAGGTGGAGGAAGAGGGATTACTCGACATGACTAGGGAGGAGCCAACATGTGTGCTAATTTGGCCCCATAAACCCAGTTAGTAATGAGAGCACTTAGAAACCCAACCCGCCAGCACCTGAGTTTGAAATCCGAACGGGTCCCCCACCGGCACTGAAAGTAGAGTTCTAGAGAGAAGTTGGACCTTAAAACTAGAATCTTAACTAGAACCATCAACCCAAGCCTCTTTGTGACCTAGAAGCTCATTGGAATGAACTCAGAAAACATGTGCCAAACCTTGAACTAGATTAGAACCACCACCGCCCTACATTTCCTTCACACTAGTCCACCAGCCTTTGTCCAAAACCACGACACCACCCAACCCTACCACTGTCCAAAGAACCGTCCACCCAAACACCTAACATCACCACCCTCTTGAGACCTTAGTGGGAACCGACGAACACTCCCCAACTGTACCCAAGTCTTAACAACCCCACTTTGTCCACCATTCAACCACCTCCTACTGTCCTAGAGCACAACACTGAAGCTGTGATCGAGCCACGTCAGGGAACACTATCTCAGGTTTCTTTGGATTTTTCCCTTCTCCTATGTTTGGGCTTTGATTCGGGATGATAGGTTTGGGTTTTGATAGCTTTTGTTGCTCGAGGGGGACGATGAAAGTCTACTGTATGATGTATATTCTTGGCCCACGTACGATACCACATGCATGTGCCGCAAGTAGGTTGTGCATTTTTTGCTAGACTTTGTGCACAATCAGACTTGGTCCCCACTCTCTATTTGCATTACGTTATCAGATTCTTTTTTGTGTTTTTTGATCTAGTACTGATATTTACTCTAATTTGGCCATTCTCTTTACTTGTTTATATTCTACTACTTGTTTTACCCTTGCATCATCTTATGCTTCAATGCAACCATTTATCGGCATTCAAACACCTACATAGCCACGCATGCGAGTGGATAAGACAGTTAAGACCAATTTAACAGGCGTATGGTGGTGCCTAATACCTTTCTCATGTGTAACAGGAGTCCTTACCCTTTCTTGGGCACATATTGACTCATGTGTCTCATCCATTTGACACAGATTTTTGCTTTTGTACTTCGACTTTGTTTTATCGCTTTCTTTCCTTGTTTTTCGGTTTTCCTCATCTCCAAAAATTTAATAGACTAGATGGTGACTCATTTTCTTATCCATTTAGTTTTGTGATGCCTTTCCTTTGAGTAGATCATCCTTCCATGGACTCACCTCTTCATTGTGACCTTATCGGTCCACGAGTTTAGTTTCTGAATTTGTCTTGTCGGTCAGACATTGACTTGGTCACACCCACACCACAAGCACTGGCCACAAGCAGCCATCGAAACACTACTACATTGTCATAAATAAGTCATCCAATGACAAATCTATCTCTCCTGAAGTCCAACCTCTTGGAAGGACCCTCAACAATGTATCGTGTTGTTTGGCATTAAGCAACCAATACTAGCAACAAGTAGCCATCGAAGTGTACTACACAGCCACGAATAAGTGACCTTGTGAGAAACCTATCCATTCTAAAATCCAACCTCTTTGAAGGACCCTCAAAATGGTAACCCTCCTCGAGAAAGCTTTCCACTCTTAGGATGTCACCAAAATGGTGTGCATGCTTCCACTCGTACTGCCCCAAACACCATAGGGTCCTCTTTCTTAATGTCCTAGCCCTAGTGCCTAGAGCAACTAAATTCTCTCAACTCTAGGTCTAACCAACATTATAAGTCTCAATACCCAAAGTAACTAGACTATCATACCTCTAGGTCTAGACGACACCTCAACCCGCGAACCTCAGGCTAGTTAATCATACTCGACTACTCAAGAGTCTCATTATACTCATTGGTCCCAACAACATGACCCTCTAGCCTATTAGCTTTGGACCTCAGCCTCAAATATCACACTCAACTACATTAAGGTATCATACCCCTTGGATTTGCTGCCATGATTCCTCAATATCTTGGTTCTTGGAACTTAACCTCAGACTTATACTCAACTTTTATAGATGTATCATATCCTCCTGGATCCTCTAACACAATCCTATAATCTCTTGGTCTCCACAAATATAAATTAGCATAAAACATTTTCCAAAACATTCTTGATATGTTTCACAAACCATTTCAAAAACATTTTTAAAATCATACCAAGCTCTAGTTCCAAAACCAATCTAAAATAGGCTACTAGAAAAATACTACTAAAATCATTGGATTTGGAGTCCAAATTGATGTAATAAAAATTCAAGCCATATTCAATTGAAAACAACTCGAAATTATCTTTCCAACACCTATTAAAACACAAAACTCCAATATCAAAATATCAAGATATAACCAAATAAAGACAACAAGGTCAAAACTACGAAAACTAACACTAGAACACCTAATTTGCAACTATTTTCAAATGATTTAGCGGCCAAAATAGCATAATAAAAATTGGTGCCACACATTATTGCAAATATCTCAATATTGTTTTTTGTCAAAAGTAAGGAGGGAAGCCCTCAAATTATATAAAAGAAAAGCTATACAAGATGGTTAGGCCCAACAGGCCCAACAAAGAGCAAAATGCTCAAAACAAAGGCCCGTAGCCACCCGTGCCAGAGGCAAACAAAATCCAGGCCCAACAAAATAAGAGACCCAAAACAACTTTTGTGATCATTTTTGTATTTGGGCTTTGCCCATTGGGGAGCCTTGGGCCTCTGATTGTGGGCTTTCTGTGTCCACTCACTTCTTGTACATATTTTCCTTTTTATATATTTCGAGGGTCTCCCTCCTTACGATTGGCAAAAAAAAAAAAAAAAAACAAAAACAGCCCAAAAACACCCAGGCACCACCTGAAGCACTCTGTAGAAAGTCTCAGCCCATCACATGACAAACTGGACTGAAACTCCTCAACCCAGTCCGGAAGAGTGAGGCCCAACAAAAGCAATTGACGTCCGATCTGGGGAGTCCACCTCGAAGAACCCCTTTATCCCCTCCTGCAGGATGTACTCAAGTCACATCAGCACAGTGCCATGCAAGGCTCCAGCCCGAGTTCTAGCGACACTCAAGTCCAGGTTGGGCCACTTGTTCATGCGAGCATATCGCAACTTTCATCTTGTCTTTCACCACCGAAGCAAAGAAGTCAAGCGCCCGGGAGGGGTGTGAGCGAGCACCACATCGTTCAGCCCACGACGCTTGTTGCGCCATCACCAGTGGGGATGATGGGTTCAATGAGTTGTGGGTGGCTATTTACTTTATTGAACAAGGTTGTAACCATTTTTTTCTATCTTTGTATGTCATTACATGGAGTCTGTAATCTCTTTTTCTTCTCAGAATACTTGGAATTAGTTAGAAGTTAGAGTTTTAAAATAGCTTGTAATTTTTTTTAGAACATGTAATAGCTTAAGAAATAAAGTCACAATGGAGGCCAAACCATGTCGTCAAGAGCCCATCATCTATACATCGACTTTGTCAACATGTCATCCACGTCTAGTACATCAATCGCCGTGACCTCTACAACTCAGGTTGATAGTTCCATCAATCAACATGAGTTCCACTTCAACACTTTGACTTCACATGGAAGCTAGACTTATGAAAAGGATGTTGAAGGGAGAGATGAACTATTCTCAGCCATGGAGTGCCCTTTTATCAGTCAACTCACATCAATTTCTTGAAGGAGCGGTCAAGGCCAGTAAACACGCTTGGGATTCTAGAGTGAGAAGGTCTGCCTTCTCTCTAGAATTCCATTGTTTCGGTGGGGCCTTTTGATTTTCGAATTTGGCTGTCGGCGTGCACGTGGCTGTTGCTGGCTCGCTTTGGCTCGACTGCTTGGGATTATGAGGATGGATTAGCGTGTGTGTCCTCCTGTTAGTGAGCCATGTCATCTAATCCTTGGGGGACTTCTTGCCCGCGTGTTTGTCCTCTTGTCTTCTAATTTTCCGACGGTGTGCACCTTGGGGGACTTCTTGCCCACGTCCCTCCGTGCAAAAGCCGATGAGGGTATGGATACTAGCGGGGAAAGTCAGGGCGACACTCCTCGACATCTGAATGGGGGTCGTGGAGGCTTGGCTGGCAGCAGTAGGGGTGGGCGTGGTTCTAGAGCTTAGCCCTTGCGCCATCGCTCGCGCTTAGGGGTGGGCGTGGTTCTAGAGCTTAGCCCTTGCGCCATCGCTCGCGCTCTCGACGTCGGGAGAGAGCTCCGTCTTGACCCAAACTCAGGGAAACCTCATGGATCACCGTCTCGGACACGACTGCTTCCTGGGCAGAGAGATGCTTGGGACCAAAGAAGGATAATCATCGGGCACTTAGCTTTTTTGCCCATGAAATTATGAACGAAGTTAGGGTGGCAGTTTGCCCCCCCCCCCCCCCAAGGGAGGTTGCAAAGGCTGTGTTGAACTGGGATAGGGTACTCATGGGATACTTCATCGGGCTTAAGCCGTTTGTCCCTGCATTGGTAAAGCTTTTTACGCGAGTGTGGGGGATAACTGGGGAGTTGCAGATCCTCTTTAGAGGAAATGGATTCCTGCTCTTCAAGTTCTCCTCTGATTGGGATTTGGAAAACGCATTGGAAGGGGGGTCGTGGTTCATCTGTGGGAAACCCTTGGTACTGAGACAATGGACTGTGGATTCTAGATTCGAAAAGGAGAAACTATCCAGTCTGCCGATCTGGGTGAGATTCTGTAAGTTGCTGCTCCGTTTCTGGTCCCCCTCGCTCATCTGCTACGTGGTGAGCACCCTGGGGATGCGTCTATACATGGATGAAGCCACTTCCACTTGCTCCAGGATAGACTACGCGAGGGTCTACATTGAGGTCGATGTATACTTCAACTTCCCATCCCAAACACTCATGGAGGTGAACGAAGTCCTGGAAGAAATTCCGGTTGCTTACGACTGGATTCTAAAGCCGTGCGTTGCATGCAATTCATTTAGCCACAATTAGGGCTCTTGTTCGCCTCTGGCCCCCACTGAGTGCTTGGTAAATGTACCCGAGGCTTCGACAATCAGTACTAGTTGGGTGAAGGCTAGGACGGCACCTGGAAGCACGTCTTCTACCCTTTCTCCTTCCACTTCACTGACCACCGCAATGCATATGGATACTAGCCCTGGTGATCCGCCGAGCACTGTTGACTTGGATGTTAGGGTGCCTACGGTGCCCCAAACTAGCCCGGTGCATGCCTCCCCTAAGGCTGTTGCAAGTAGCCGCCCTGCGGTCACCTCCCCAAAGAAGACATGCCCCAAACGTAAGGGCACTCCATATGCTAGGAGGGCCCCCGATACTGACAAGGACTGCCCCAATGCCTTCGGGGCGCTTGATTCACTGGAGGAAGATGTTGAAGCTTTGGTCCTCAAAGTTCAGCAAACATGGAAGACTATCCATCCGCGGCTACTCGAAACGGCCTGCCACGAAATCCCATCGGAGAAAGCACACTCACCAGGGCACCCTCTGGGAAGGCGTTGACGTCTATCCTATGCTGGAACGTACGGGGCTTGAACGACGGTGGCAAGCTCCAGGCGATACGACATTTCTCCCGTCGTTGTAGCTATGATATCATTTGCCTTCTGGAGCATAAGTTGAAGAGGGATGTTGAGCGGCTGTGTGGGAACCATTGGAGCTTGTTCGGGACTTTGGACAACTGCAGCTCTGACCCCTCTGGCCATATCCTTGTACTCTGGAACAAGGCAAGCATACACCTCTCGCCTCTAGCGCAATCCGATCAATTTATTCAGATGGAAATCTCTATCCACTCCCTGCCCCGATTTGTTCTCACCGTGGTATATGCCGCGAACGACCTGGCATCTTGGAGGCTCCTTTGGGATGGTCTCCATTCTCTCAGGCCCTCGCTACCCTGGATACTAACCGGCGATTTCTACTACATCAGGATTGACCTTCAGAAGCTCGGGG
>JAMKQA010018896.1:0-27006 GCA_024699735.1 Posidonia australis
TGATTAATTAGGGTTTTATCGAATTTTATGTGGATTTTAGCTGGATTTTAGCTGGATTAAGTGGATTAGGATTTATGGTTGGATTTTTAAGTGGATTTAATTGGATTTTGTTTGATTGGGATCCTTATTAGGGTTTTGGGTGGATTTGAGCTGGATTAAGTGTTTTATTTATTTTTCAGTGAATTTTACGGTGTTTTAGTGTTTTATTAGGTCATGTGGGCTAGTGTGAACCTAATTGGGCTTGTGTGAGCAAGGGTTTTGGTGGTTGCGAACAGAGCATCAACCAGAGGAGCCTGCTACCAAATGAGCTCGAAATTGGAGTATCGACAGTGTGTGTAGAGTATATATCTATTGCACATTCCTTCTAAACTCAAAACAGCTTTTGCTTCTAAGGAAAATAGGTTTCTAACTTTATTTTTTAAAATTTAAAAATTAAAACGTTATTTAAACCATTACAATCTCTCTTCCTTTCACAAACCCTAAATCTCCCTACGTCCACACGCACACGTTGCCTACCCATCCAACCTCCCCCCTACGCCGACACCCACACGCTGCCCCAATGCACGTCGCCCCCAACGCTCGCAATCCACGGTGATTGAGACCTTCTTCTCCTTCACCATGATGGTGCACGCGGGTAGGCCTTTTTTCTCCCCTCCAAACCTTACACCCCACGTCGACCGTCATCTTCCTCTCCTTCACGGTAATCGTGTACGTCGACTCACCTTGATCTCCCTACGCTCGACATCTCCCAACCCATCCAACCTATCTGCGTTTTGTTTTCCCTCAGATCCATACATGTTCTTCCTTTTTATCCGTTGACAATCTATTTCTACTTCTTCATCTTGCATCTAGGTTGTTTTCTTCTATTTTTTTGCAGGTTCTAGAAGATTTCTACATCCTTCGCCACCTCGTGTGGTTCCATTACCTTCCGAGGTTGCGTATGACGCGATGTTCATCACCCCTTTGGCCACCCCCAAGACGATTTGAAGCCCCAAGAGTCCAAAAACTTTAGCTGTGCTCCCAAAGTCTCTACCTTTGTCATCTCTGTATGTTGGTTCAATCGAAAGCTTAAAGTTTTTGGTTTTGATGCAGGTGAAATCAAAGTTGTCACCTCTACCTCCATTGTAGGTTCCATCATTGCAGTTTAAAAAGAGCAAGGAGATAAACTTTAAGGGTTGGAGTTTAGGTTTTTTTAGGATGCGATTGTGAAATTCTACAACAGATTGTTGCACAAATCGTTGTGAAAGAAAACTAGACAAATGTGTTTGTACAAATCTTGGTTTTTCGACTCTACCACCCTTCCTCCAACTCTCCCTTACACAAATATGAGTTCCTAAATTTGTAAAAATGTGTTTAAACAGATTGTTGTAACAATTTAGTTACATTTAGTTACGTGTTACTGTTTGAGGCCTAAATCAGTAATATTAATTTGAATTGTAGAATATTATTTAGTTATGAAATTATTTTGTATATAATCATAATGATGTAACTATTTCATATTCAGTTTAGTAATGCTAAACTGAAAAATCATTTTTTGTTTTAGTAATACAAAACTATTTTGTAATACATAACTGTTCTGTAATTAAAAAATCATTACTATTTTAGTAATGTTGGTCAATGAAATATTTTTAACCAAATGTGATGGTAGTTATGAAATTATTTTGGTATTCAGTTTAATAATACTAATTTAAAAATCAACTTTTTATAATACTAAAAATTTAGTGATACAAAACTATTTTTAATTTAGCTCAGTAAAATAAAACTATTTGCATTCAATTCAGTAATACTAAATTGAAAAATCAAATTATTTTAAATTCAGATCAATAACTACCACATTTAACTGTAATTAAATAACAATTGAAAAAAAAATTCCCTCCAAAAAGAAACCACTAGTGGTATTATTTCAAAATAAGTGGTTTCAATAGACAATATTAGATCAATATCTAACAGTTATGATGCATCTTCACTCAAAATAATTAATTTGAGGGAGGATGCAACTGATATGGCTCATATATATATATATGTATGTATATGTGTGTGTGTGTGTGTGTGTGTATGTATGTATGTATGTATGTATATGTATATATATATATGTATATGTATATGTATGTGTGTGTGTGTGTGTGTGTGTGTGTGTGTGTGTATGTATGTATGTATTTATGTATGTATATATATGTGTGTGTATATGTGTGTGTGTGTGTGTGTGTGTGTGTGTGTGTAAGGGGTGATGACTGCTTTCCTTAGTTGAGTAAGCAACAGGCCCATTTCAATATACCATTCTCTCGATTTTCTTCTTTTACTTCTTCTTCCTCATCTGTGTCTCAGCAATTATAACAACCAATGAGCTCAAGCTTCATTTCATGGTATCAGAGTTATTGCATTGCTACGACTAATTGATTCTAAAACGATAGAGGCGTTGTCTTATATAGAAGGCATTGGAGGAAGTTTATCTTCGCCATCAATGACAACATCATCATTGATAATATTAAACATTTCTAATTAATTTGGTTCCGATCAAGCTCGACGAAACCAATTATTTTCTTTGGAAGTCCCTATTTTAGCCTATTCTTAGATACTACAAACTAATGAAGTTTGCTAATGGAAAAATGTACTTTTGCACAAGAGGAGATTGATTTCTTATGCCATATACTTGGACGTTGACAAATCAAGATTGATCCACTAGTGGTAACATCACCAGAGTATGCTGATTGGTATATTCGTGATCAGATGCTTTTGTCTTAGATTAATGCAACTTTATCAATGTTTACCTTGCCATATGTTGTTGGCTTAAGATCACCCAACTTTTTGGAGTGATTACTCCAACACATGTTATGTCATTACTCAAGCAATTACATCACATGGAAAAGGATCTCTATTAATGGTTGAGTACCTTCAATAATCTAAATCTCTCGCTAATCAGTTAGCTACTAGTGGTTCTCTAGTGAGTGATGATGATTTACAGGCTTGTGTTCTTGATGGTCTTCCCTCTGCATATCGCCCCTTTACTTCATCAATTAGGGTTAGAGCAAGAATCTTGCCATTACCCACTGAAGAGTTATACTCAAAGTTGATTTTTGAAGAAAAAAGTATCAGTGAAGTCCTATCACAGATTGAATCTTTTAATGCTATGACAACACAGAAGAGTGTTTACAACCATAGATGTAATTCATCAAATAGGAATTTCTTTGGGTTTAACTCTAGTAAAGTACAAGGTCATGGATAGAATTATGAAAGTGCTTCTATTGATGGAAGGTTTGCATAGGAAGAGGCCATTTTGTGAAGAATCCTAGACTAGTGTGTCAAATTTGTAATAAAACTGGTCACATAACAATTGATTGCTTTCAAAGTTTGAATATGAGTTTTTAAAGTAGATATCCTCCTGCAAAACATGCTACCATGGTCTCAAATGCACCAGGAAACCTAGATGATTCTACTTGGTACTTAGATACAAAAGCTAGTCATCACATAACCTCTGATCTAGCTAATCTGAACATTACTTCCAAGTACAATGGTTCTTATTCAATTCAAGTTGGAAATGGCCAACACTTAGGTACATTATACGTTAGTAATTCTTCTCTTACTTCTGGTAATAGGAAATTTTGTATGAAGGATGCTTTATATTGTCCCAAAGCCTCTTTTAATCTATTATCAGTAAGAAAATTTTCCAAATACAATCATTATTATTATCAATTTGATGACCTTGGCTTTTCTATCAAGGAAAAGCATACAGACATGAGTCTTTACAAAAGACAATTTGAAAATGGGATGTACTCAATAAATTTTCTTCCACTTGCTACTGTTGTTATTGATGCTAAATCAAAAATTCAAAGAGCGTCATTTGTTCATAAAGTCATTTCTTTTGAAGTCTAGTACAAAAGATTAGGGTACCCCTCTTTTGAGATTCAATCAACTATTTTCTCTTCTTTGAACGTTGCTAATAAAGTCAAGGATAACTTTTATACAACATATGTTATTGGTAAATCACATAAGTTGTCATTTTTGTCTTCCACCTTGATATCTATTAAACCTTTACGATTGTTGCATAATGATGTCTAGGGGCCAACTTCTATACTCAATTGTAATGGATTCAGATTTTATGCAATAATAGTGGAAGACTTCTCTAAATGTACCTAGTTGTTTCCTAAGAAGTGCAAATCTGATTTTACTAACATCTTTTGTGCTTTTAAGGCACAAGTGGAGAATTTATTTAATATAAGAATCAAGATATTGAGAACAGATGGAGGGAAAGAGTACATTAGCTCACTTTTGTCTAGATTTCTACAGCATCATGGTATCATTCATCAATTCTTTTGTCCACACACTCCAGAGCAGAATGGAGTGGCTAAGAGGAAGCACAAGCGCATCACTGAAGCATGTCTCACTCTCCCAGCACACTGCAAAGTTCCTTCTAGATACTAGCTTGAAGCATTCCACACAGTCATCTATTTAATTAATCAAGTGTCGTGTTCTACTACTTCCTGGAAATCTTCTTTTGAACTATTATTTCGAAAATCTCCTGATTACACACATCAAAGAATATTTGGTTGTCTTTGTCTTCCTTGGCTTTCTTCTTACAGGTTTACCAAGATTGAGTTTAAATCTAAATCATGTGTCTTTCTTAGTTACAGTACTTCCCAGAAAGAATATAGATGTTTGTTTGTAGACTCAAGCACCAGTTATATTTCCAAACATGTTAAGTTTGATGAATCTTCCTTTCCTTTTTAGTTCTTTATTGTAATCTTCTACTACTTCTAATAGTAATGTCCTTTATTGTAATGTCCAAACATTTGGTTGTGTGTTCCTGTAATTCATCCTAATTCTACCTCTGTTCCTATTAATTCTATGTCAACTTTTTCTTTGATCTCTTCCTTCAAAAATAATTCCTCTCTACTAGAAACTTCACTTACTTCTAACTCATCATCTACTTTACCTAATATTGCTACTATTAGTGAGAAAAATATTAATTCAAACATTCGTCCTGTAACTAGGTCTAAATCTGGTATTTCCAAGCACTTAACATCCTGTCC
Source organism: Posidonia australis (assembly GCA_024699735.1). Classification (NCBI taxonomy): domain Eukaryota; kingdom Viridiplantae; phylum Streptophyta; class Magnoliopsida; order Alismatales; family Posidoniaceae; genus Posidonia; species Posidonia australis. Next base: position 5,028 of record JAMKQA010018896.1, read on the forward strand.
CTATTGCCATCTTACATAACTCTATCCCTAAACCCACTTGTTATTCACAATCTATTAAACATCAACCTTAGAGACAAGCTATCGATGATGAATTTAATTCTCTCCACCAACAAGGTTCTTGGGTTCTTATACCATATTGTTCTGAGATGAATGTAGTTGATTGTAAATGGGTGGATAAGTTGAAAACCAATGTAAATGGCTCCATCAACAAGTATAATCAACAAGTATAAAGCTAGACTTGTTGCTAAAGGGTATTTACAACAACCTAGTGTTGATTTTATAGAGAAATTTAGCCCAATAGTTAAACACACTACTGTCAAGTCATTTTTATCATTAGCAATGAGATTTGACTGGCAATTGAGGCAATTGGATGTGGAATATGCTTTCCTTCGTGGAGAATTAAAAGAAGAGGTTTATATGTCTCAACCAGAAGGATATGTTGATAGCACAAAACCCACTCATGTTTGCAGAATGTTAAAGTCCATTTATGGCCTTAGACAGGCACCACGGGCCAGGTATAAAAAATTTAATACCAGGTTGATTGAACTTGACTTTATTGTATCCAATTAAGATCCCTCCTTATTCATCTATGTCACTAGTACAACAAAATTATATATTGTTTTACACATGGATGACATCATAATCACTGAGACTTCTTCAGCAGTTATTGATCGACTAATACAAAACTTGAGTCTTTCATTCAAAATGAAACATATGGGAGTCTTATCGTATTTTCTAAGAATCAGTATTACTAGGTCCGATTCAGCACTTACTCTTAGCCAATCAAAGTACATTGTTCAATTGCTTGAAAATTTTGATGTAATAGGATGTAAGCCTATTTCAAGTCCTACTGTTGTCACAAAAATGAATGAGATTGATGGTGAGTTGCTTTCAAATCCCACTTCCTATGGAATTATTGTAGGGGTTCTTCAATATATAACCTTGACCAAGTCTGATATTGTGTACTTAGTAAATCAAGTATGTTAATTCCTTTAAGCACCTACCACCATACATATGATAGTAGTCAAAAAGATTCTTTGGTTTTTACAAGGGACTTTGGCATTTGTTCTTACCATTACTCCTGGTCCAATTGATTTCTCTGCTTGCTGTGATACTGATTAGGCTTAACGTCCTATTGATTGGAGGTCAACCAATGGTTATTGTGTATATCTTGGACAAAATCTTATATCATGGTGTGCTAAGAAGCAAAGTGTGGTGTCCCGTTCATCAATTGAGGCTGAGTACAAACCTGTTGCTCATACATCTACTGAACTCTACTGGCTTTGCTCACTATTATAAGAACTTTACATTCCTTTAGTGAAGCTACCAATTATTCATTGTGATAATATCTTTGCTATTTCTCTCTCTAAATCCTATTTTTCATGTCAGAATAAAACATATAGAAGTGAATTATCATTTTGTTCATGAGAAAATTGCAAGAAAACATGTTGTCCAAAGATACTTTTCAACTGATAAGCAAGTAATTGACATTTACACCGAAAGTCTTCATCCTATATGAGTAAATGTTCTTCAAAATAAGCCTCACCTTCATGATTTCAGGTCAAGCTTGAGGGAGGCTGATAATAGATGTATGGATAATAAATAAGTCCTCTCTAATAACTATAATTAGTTAGGTAATTAGTAGGTTCTTGTTATGTTATAGGGTTTTTGTTTCTATTTAAAGTTTGTTAGCGACAATTATAATAGAAGATGATATGTATACATACGAGGACGACTGTTTTCCATAATTGAGTAAACAGTAGATCCATTTCTTCTTTTCTCTCACTTTTCTTCTTCCACTTCTCCTTCCTCCTCTTCATTTCAACAACTATAGCAACTAGTGAGCCCAAGCTTCTTTTCAATCCAAACTTCCTCTTTTTAGAAAAATATAATCTATTCTTTTACATTAGAAGATTTAACTCCAGCCTTGGAAGTGAAGTATCATTGTTTCTACTTAAATGATCCAACTTTTATGACTTATCCATTCTTGCAAATATTATATTGAAATTATACATATATTGAAACCATACTTTGTGGATAACAAGAAAATAAACTTGTGAGAACTTTGGAATATCAAAGCACTTATTGGCGTTAGCTTGTAAGTGCTTCATGAATTATCATTTCTGACAAATTTGTAATGTGACGCGGTACAAGAATAACACAAAAAAAAACGGGGGAAATTTGCAAGAAAAATAAGTGCTCCGTCGATAAAATGATACCACACAAGATACACAAACCACGCCCGGTGGGACTCGAACCCACAATCGCCTGATTAGAAGTCAGACGCCTTATCCATTAGGCCACGGGCGCCTTTGTCTATCTATGGATGATTCATATCATCTTTAATTGAGAAGTCTTCCATTGGCCTCTACAGACATCGGTGAGACACCCCCAATTCAGAACACCAAACAACTCTGAATTTGCTCCTCATCAAACATAAGCATAGCCCTTCAACAAACTCACCCAAATCGACCACAGCTCCAACTAAAGTTGGGAACACAGTCCAAGTACCGGCACCAGCTGCAATACATGTTCCCATCCACTCCAACAGCAACACACACCACTACTCCGGCGAAACTGCACTTGCCAAAACACCCCAAAAAAAAAAAAATTTCAAATTTTGTCCAAAATCCCATCATTAGAAAATATGTACGTCCCCAAGAATTCGGACTCAACACTCACATGATGCAGAAGAGAAGTAACGCTGTGAACCTCCTCACTGGTCTGTCAAGCTTCTGCTTCCACATCAAGGGATTCTTCACGTAGTACTCGTACAACCCTTTCTTCCTCTCCATCTGACCCAGCTGTGGATTGTACAGAACCACACATCCGAGAAGAACTCCGGCCAGGAATCCTCCCACGTTGGCGAAGTTATCGACGATTGGCACCAGACCCACGATGAGATTGGTTGCTGCGATCAGTGCAAGAGCCACCACAGCAAGACGCTACAACCACAACAGATCATATTATGGCGTCGATCTGAATAAGACCAAATAAAGACAATGTAACTGGGATTTTTTAACAAGATCGATCAGACCTTGTCATCATAAACCTGCCAGTTCAGGGCCAACCCGGAGAGCATTGCACCGAGCAATCCGAACACACCACCAGAAGAACCAACTGATGAAACCTTTTGAACGAAGAGTGCAGAGATTGAGCTGCCAAGTAAAGCAGAGAGCAGGTAGATGGTGCCAACCCTCACTGCCAATACAAAACTTAGAAAACGGAGAAACGATACACATCATGAAGTAATTAATTACTTGCTTGAAATCAAGAACACAAGGTTTTGGGTGCATAGTACTTACACGGGCCGTAGTCCTGCTCCAAACGAATCCCCACAAAGACAAGGCAGAGAAGGTCAAGAACAAGATGAACGACGCCAGCATGCAACCATGCAGACGTCAAGATCCTCCACTCCTGACGATGCCCAACAACCAGATCCCTCCGAAGACCACCCACTAGAGCCAACCTGCAGGAACGTAGACACCATCAAAACCAACGCGATCGAATCAAGAACATACACATGGAACGAGCAAGAATAAAAGGGTGATCGTGCGTGGTTACGTACGTCTGAGAGGAGGGGCCGAGGAGTGGATTCTCGGAGATGGGTTGGAAAGAGAACCGGCCGAGGGTCTTCGGGAAGCAGCTGTGGTGGGAGGTGTCGTTGGAAGGGCAGTTGTTGACGAACATGGTGATGGCGAAGGCCACCAGGTTGAGGACGGCGAACAGGGACACCACCCAGGTGTTGGCGGCGAAGGAGCGCGAGCCGAAGAAGCGGATCCCATCAAGGGAGTGTGGGAGGTCGGCGGCGGGGGTGGCCTGTGGGTCGTGGATGTCGAGGTAGAGTGGGTTTGTGGCGGTGTTCTTTTCCATAGAAGAAGAATAAGAAGAAGAAGAAGAAGAAGAAGAAGAAGAAGAAGAAGAAGACTGCACTGTGGTTTTTCTCTCCTCTACTCTTCAATTTGTCATTTTTTAAACTTTTATTATGCTTGTAGTAGTTTGATGGGCTTGAGAAGCAAAGGCCCAGTTGCTAATTGCTGATTACACCAGGCTTAATCTTCTTGTCCAATTTGGGTTTGGGCTAAATGTTGTCCAAGATAATAGAAGTATTCTTCTTCTGGGTTGGAAAAGGGTAAATTGGATAAGGAATGACAACGAAATCTTCGATGACAATGTAGGAATAGAATTTGATATCTATTCGATATTTTTCGATTATGTTTTGGATTATGCTGCTTTCTTTCTACAGTACGAATTTTACGTAATCAAATACGAATAAGACTTTTCCGTATTTATTAAAGAGCCACAATGGGGCCTCTTGTATAAGACATTATTAATAAGTTTGCCTTCGATTTTATCAAGCAATGCAATGTGTGTGTTTTCTCTTGCAATCTCCATCTTCGATCGTTGATAATGATTGAGACATACAATAAGATTTGTAGATCATCACTGGTGGTGTTCGAACAACTACCAATTTTCTTAGGGGAGGTATTGATCATCACTGGTGGTGTTCCTAAAGACTTCGTTAGGATGCTAGAGAAATGAGAAGATGCAATTTACGATTGCAAATACAAGACCTTTGTTTATTAAATTGCCACTAGAACCCTTGCAATCTCTCCACCATCCTCAAAAATTCCAAGGTTTTTTCTTCTTTAAGTCTTGTTTTTTTGAAATTAATAAATATATATTTTTTCTCTCTACGGTATGTGAGATTCAAACCTGAGATTTAAGTGTAGGTTCCACTCCCTCTGATCAACATGGCAATTCTTTTTTAAGTCTTGTCACCACATTAAAATTCCTTACATTAAGAGGTGCGAGACCTATGACAACTGTCGTATAATAACATTTTTTTAGTTGCAAAGGAGAGGAAAAGATGAGTATTGTAGTATTTAAAACGTGTATGGTATTGAATCATGTAATGGGTTTCTGTAGTATACTGTAGTCTGTATATGTATGCTTGTATTCCTGTCAGATTCTTCTTTAACCAACTCAACCATAAAAGACAAGGGCCACTAGCCAGCCCACTACCCACTGTATGGTATCAAAGCGCTAGTCTTGCAATCTGAGTCCCTAAAAAAATTTAAAAAATACAAATAATCAAAGGAAAATAGAATCACAAATGCTTAAAAGTTTTTTTTTCCCATATATGCTTTTTCTTGATTTTTTTTTTTTTTTTAAATTTAACAATGATATGAGTTAATCAAGTAGATTACATGCATTTAACGAATAATTATGTATTTTTTAAAAATACATATTAAATTATGTAAATGTTCAATTTTTATATATATTACATTAACCCTCACTACCACAAAATCCTAGCTTCATCTGTGTCAACCAAGGCCTAATCCACTATGCCTCTCGTTCTAAATCTCTAACAACCTTAGCACCATCAAATCCTCTCTTTCATGTTTGTATGAAGCACATCGAAATTGATTTCCAGATATGATGACTCAACACGAACTAGACGTTTGGATTTTATTTTATTTTTCTAACAGACGCTATGGTCGTGGATAAATACATGACAAACTTCATGTCCTTCGCTTCGCTGCAATGTGAGTTTGTGTGGTATATTGAATTTGTATAGTATACGTATGTCTGTACTCCTTCCAGATTCTTCTGTAACCAACTCATCTCTAAAGACGAGGACTACCATCCATTGTCGTGAGCCAGCCAAACCAGTTATCTTATTTAGGTATACCGTGTAGGGATCAATATTCGTTTTGTCTACTGACTTCATCATAACGTTTGAATATCTAGCTATGTAAACCTATACGTTCTGATAGCGTGTCATTACAACAAAAAAACTAATTTACCAACGACATAATGGCCGCAGTTGAAATATTTGATTCTAGTTCTTATAGCTTTGAATTCCTTATTTTAATTCAATTCGTGTGTGATGTCTCGTAATGGCTATAAACAATACGAAAAAAAATGGAAAAAATAAGCGTAGTAATAGATTTAACGTCAAAGGATTTGACCTAAAGAGATGTCACGATGGAACATCGTTGAATTTGAGTGAGTCAAATTCCTGAACTACACGTCTCTAAAGCAACTTTATTCTTCGACGTGCAGGCAGCTGGATTAGTCTGCCAATGGTCAAACAAGGAAGGCACGACGACATCAAGGAAGCAGTGTAGCATGTATTAGTCCGATGGTTACGCAGGTGGAGGCAAAGATTTCCAAGTGACAGGTGTTGACGGTGTGAGAGTTCGGACTAGCGAAGGAGAAGATGAAGGAGCCGATGACCCTGGCATTGACAAGGGAAGAGGATGGAGGGGTCTGGGAGAAGTTGGGAGTGCCTGGAAGGAGGATTGAAGGTGCTTAAAACTGGAGTTGAGGACATTGCCGTGAAGGCTGATGACGACCGATTTGATGAGATAATTGCTGGTAGAAATAAGTTCCTGGAATATGAATCTGCAGTAGAGAGTAGCGCTTGAAAGATGACAGCAGAAATAAGATTTACTCCATCCCACCTGTCGTTATCTTGGTTTCAAGTTGGTAATGGTGAGATGTTTTATAAAAAACCAAGTGAAAGTAACATGCCTTCAAGTAGGTACTACTGCCATGCCTGAAGCAGCAATTTCCAGCTGTCATCTAAAATAAAGACAATGAACGGAGGACAACCTTTATTACACATTTGTCCTCGTTCTCCTCGCCACTGATGATCCATAAACATGTACCGTCAAGTGTTCACCCTTCGTCACCTTCTCTAACAGAATAGAGTAAATCATGCCTGCCATGGCTTCATGGACTGCGACCACATAATAGTAACAAGAACATCAGAAAGCCTTGAAATTATCATACTTAACAGGTAATCAGACGATCGGGCACAACACTGACGTGCCTCGAAGTTCATGAAGTGTCAACCCCCAGCAAGACAGCAAACTGATTGCAAGGTATAAAGAAGTAGATAAAAGGCTATAACTCAGAATTGCAAGAATTCGATAAAATACAAGCTTCTGATATGATAGGAAGGATGCTGAAAGTACCTATTTTCTATTCTTGCAAGTAAATGTAGAAAAGGCCGAAGTACATCATGATTATGTTGAGCATGAGTAACAAGCCTTGACTTCTTATGACAATAAATTTAATAATAATGATATGTTAATTTACATAGACCAGTATGGGAAAACAACAAAAAGAGGCAACACCGATTTACTTGGATCGAGCATCAGCAATGGAAATGCAAGGCAGATTTCCATCAAAATTTTCATGGATCAAACCCAGGCATGGCAAACTGAGAAGAAAAGGCTTCTACACGATTCCGAAGCTCAACCAAGTCCTTGTGGTTCAGAAGACCCTTAAGAAAATCCTTTTGCAACTTTCCATGCTCTCTCTGCACAATACTAGCAATCTGTGCAGCCCGAAGCAGGAAGTCAGCTATCATCTCAAAATCTCCTTCGAGACATCCTCGAGTCGTCATCGCTGGAGTACCTACAAATACCAAATCATGATGACAACCACCATTTTGATGTGTAATAAACTAGAGAAAAGAAATAATTCAGAGCTTACCAATTCTCACACCAGAAGGAGAAATAGTACCATTATCACCAAATATTGGGGTTTTATTCACTGTAATATGGCACATCTCACAGACCTTTTCAAAGTTCTTACCTGTGGGAAAACACAACCACATTTAACAGAACTAGTGTATCAAAGCACCAACATTTGAAATCACTAATGGATTGGCAAATGCTTTGCTTGTTTTGTAGAATTTATGATACAATTGCCAGACAATGTAGATTTATATACAAAATGAGATAAAAATAGTGAACCAAGGGGCCTATTTGTGCACAAGAAACAAAATGAAAATGGATCCCAAGTCAAAGGGCTTGGAAAGCAAGAGATTACTTTCCCTTTGACTAATATTTCCGGTGTTTGTCACAGGGATAGGAGATAAAATAAAGCATGTTTTTTTTTTTGGCTTTTGAATATGAATGGGAACACAATGAAAGTGTAGTTTTCCCTTTGCCTCTTTCAAAATTCCACCATAAGTATGGAAAAATGAGCTTACAAAAGCCCTTTATGCTTAAACTGAAAGAAAATGTTTTCCTAAGTTGCTTTTCCCTTAGGCTCCACTTTGTGGGACTTATAAATTCGAATGGAATAGAAAATCCTAGCATTGCACCTCTCAAATCTATATATTTTAGTTGGGCTTTTCAAATCTAAAATAGTTGTAGCACTCTCGAATTTAACTTTTACATTTCATAGTTACCTTGCAAGTGAAGCTGGTGAATCTAACATTCACCATGAGGAAAACACAATGGAGTTGGTCTTCCACCAATTCAAAAGGAAAACCAACTCCTCAATACCTCTCTTTCTTTGTCATACTCCGGATGCCAACCAACCTAAACACTAGGATTGGAAGGAATTACTTCCAACTGCACCAAAATAGTGCAATCTCAAGCTAGTGCCATCAGAAAACTCAAAAAGATTGTAGACAGAACACTGCTTAACAGCCAGGGTATAGATGTCAGTTAATCTGATGATCATGGTGGACTAACATGCAACTTAGCAAATATTTTACATCAGATAAAATCAGACTACAATCTATATTTTCTTGACAAAATCAGGTTGATTTTAGGTCACAATTGTAAGTTATGTATTGTATTTTAAGCACACATTATAAAGGGACCACATAAAAAATACAATGGTGCTGAAAATAAGAGATAAGTACGTATCACTTGAAAGAAAAGAAGATGTCAACAGATCAAAACAATGCAATGTCTACAACATGTGGTTACTTGCTTCCAATCTACAATTTCTTTTTGTTCCTTTGCCTTCTTCATAAAATATACCCTTGCTTCATTTTTTACTGAAATAAATAATCTCATAATCCTGTGCTTTATTTAACTATTAAATGATTTGTTTGTATATAAAATTAATGACTACCTGTTAAGCCCAAACTTCTTAGATCCCACAGCAACAAGTGGTTATCAGTCCCACCAGTGACAAGTCGGCATTTTCTTCTCAACAAGGCTGCAGCAAGGGCTTGAGCATTCTTTTTAACTTGTTGGATATAGGCCTTGTACTCAGGAGCTGCAACTTGTTTCAATGCAATTGCTAATGCTGCAATGTGGTTATTGTGTGGTCCTCCTTGCAGTGAAGGAAAAATGGCAAAGTTGATTCTATCCTCAAGGTCATAATAATCACTTTCATCTACTTGGAATAGACTTCCTCGCTTCATCAACCTTTTGCCTTTTCTGAAAAATATAATGCCACCACGAGGGCCCCTGAGACTTTTATGGGTTGTGGAGGTAACAATATCACAATACTCGAATGGACTAAGGCACTCCTGCAAATGCTCACAGCAAGCAATGATCAACAGATAGTTCAAAGAACTCATAGTAGAATATGGAAACAAAGAATCATATGCTGTTGATTAGTGGACATATCAGCAGTACTTTCATTACTTGTTTGACACATCATATTTGTATCGTTGAACTGATGTGTGTTGTTTAGGGGAAAAGCGTGCTAAATCGTTGAACTTGATGGATTGCTGATAGTTTTCTGGCTCTAAGAAAATTATCTAATGTTATTATCTGTGGGCAATTTGTATGGAAAGAAATGAAACAGACTTCAGAGGAAAGGCTGCTTACACTGAAAGGCTTTAGCCAATGCAAGATACTGTTTGAGTTCCTGATCTAAAGGGGATTAATATAGTCTAAAGGCTTCTGCTTTTCCTTTTCGTTTTGATAGTCAACCATAATTCAGCAAGCATATGGAGACATGCATATCTAATTTCTTCCACAAAGTAACATAACGATATTTCTCCATTTCTATCCACCCAGTGGGAAAAGGAAAACTTACTTGCTTGCATACTTATGTCTTATTTAAATCCATGAGATCGATCCAAATGTTGGCCCAATAACACATTCTCTACCTCTGGCTATACTTCTCTTTAGTCCCACCTCCCATTGTCTATTTGAAATTTGAGAGGCCCATTGCAAAGCATAACTCCATGTGTTTAGCTTAGTATATACATCATATCTATTATCATTAGCCCAATATCCGTAATACGCCAACTCTACAAACAGGCACCATGTTGAGGCTCCTAAGTTATTTTACTATGAGAGAGGAGCATTTTAATCTATTCATGTTCAGCCCGTTTTGTACATCTAATATGTGAAACCAATCTTCAATGTTTAAGGATAAAATACAACCTACCAACGCAGAGAAATCAAAAGGAACACATGTTGTCGACTTAAAATGTGGTGGAACCAATCTTGGTATAAAATGTAAAGACAAACATTGCAATCAATAAGACAAAAGTTAGAAGTTTTCATGTCGGACAAAACTATCTCATTAAATAATAGACAGATGCATGGAAACAAAAAGAAACTGGACATAAGAAAAATGAATACCTTGGCAGCAACAAGGCCACTAATGTGAGCCATATCGCACATTAAAACTGCTCCACACTTGTCCGCAATTTGTCTGCACCGAGCATAATCCCATTCTCGTGGATAAGAGCTCCCACCGCAAATTAGTATCTTAGGGCGGTAATCCATAGCCCTCTCCTCTAGCTTATCATAATCAATATACCCTGTATGCGGATTCACCTTATATGACAAGCTCTCGAAAAATATCGACGCACCCGAAACCTTTTTACCACTTGGTGTATAATATCCATGGCTCACATGCCCACCAGACGGAGAATCCAACCCCATAATCCGGTCCTTCGGTAGCAACAGCCCAGTGTAAACTGCCAAATTAGCAGAAGTACAGGAATAAGGCTGAACGTTCACACCCCAACAATCTTTGTCCAAACAAAACGCAGCAAGAGCACGTTCATGACAAAGCCTCTCGATCTGATCAATGTACTCGTTCCCGATATAGTAGCGAGCTCCGGGCAGCCCTTCGGAGTACTTATTCGTCAGGTGGCTCCCCAGCGCCTCCAGCACAGCCCGGCACACGAAATTCTCCGACGCGATAAGCTCGATCCCCTTCACCTGCCTCTGCTTCTCCTTCTCCATGATCTCATACACGTCCGGATCCGCCGCAGCGAGACACTGGCTCCCCCACGCCTTCACGCCCGACCTCCTCTTCTCGAGATCCATCTCCACCGACGCCCTCTTCGAATGGTTCTGCGTTGAGGACGAGCACGAAGACGACGACTCCCCGTCCCTCTTCCTCTTCAAGCTCATCCTGTACCCGAGAATCCGGAACTCCCCAAACTCCTGCTCCTCGTCGGAATCCTCCAATTCATTCGTCGCCGCCGCCGAGTTCTCCCGCAGATCCTCCGACTGCTGGTCGAACAGCTGCAGCGGGACGGAAGAGGGGTTCTCCCGAGAGGTCAAGACGTCGGGGACCAAATCACGCGGGGGCGGCGCCGGGAGGGGGTGGAACCCTAAGGACAAGGCCGATTGCGGCGGCTTCGAGAAGTCCATGGCGTAAATGGAACCCAAAGAAAAAACAAATCGAAGTAAAAGACCTGGATTGGGACGGAACCTTAGGAAGAGCAGCAGTAGCAGCAACAGAAGCAGCGGCAACAGCGGTTGAAGAAGTGGCAGCGGAAGTAGCGTAGGTGAGGGCGATCGCCCGCTTCCATGGACGGAAACGAAACCCTAGAGGCAAGGAGGCGGGGAGGGTGGGAGGGTAGGGGGACAGAAGGAAGAGGACGAACTTGGACGGCCTTTGGGAAAGGAGGGTGTTCTGGTTTTGTCCTTCGGCTCCTGGAGGGTCTGGTCACCAATGGTTGTAATAAGGGGATCATGAGATGGAGGGTTGGTATAGCCGTATAGGAAAAGATCTAGAGTTTTGAAGAGTAGATTATAAGGGTTGGGGAGCTTCTTCTTTTTTTTCTTTTTCTTTTTTTGCGGTTGGCGATGTGAAACTTGTGAATAATGATTAAACAGTTGCTTCACATAAGATACAAAATGTGCCTCTAAGAGGCGATTATATGGTGTTGACTGTGTTTTTAAATGTGAAATTTGGCCACTCATGGAGAGGATTATGCTAATTATTTGCATTTTGAGTTTTAGAAAACATCAAGAAAAAAAAAGGGGACATTTTTTTTATGTAGGTGCCTACATATAAGGAGTATGTAGGCAACTTTGTATTTTTCATAAAGACATAAGGAAGAAGAAATAACCGTATAGATATAATTATTAGATATTCATAAATACATAGTGAAATTTTCATTTAAATTAAACAACTATTGATTCTTGATTTAAAGGTCTTAACATTCAACATATTTTGTTAAATTCTAACCGTTAAATTTTATATTAAAAATTAATAGTAAATATAATTCAAATTAGGATGAAACTTTAACACATAGTAGATTATATTATAGATTAACTAATTATATAATTAAATTTTATTTTAAAAAATAAAAAATTAAAATAAATGAGATGTCTACTGGAAAATTTTACTATAGAGACACTTACACAAACAATTTCTTGAAAAAAAAAATTGTTAATTTTCACTATGTGGATCCAACATGAATTATTAAAATCCAATGTCACATGTCAATATGTCATACATCTCTCTCTTAATTTTTTTCCAACTCTTTATTTGCAATGATAGTTGTTGACATCAAGATTTAAATCCACAAATAAGTGAAGATTGTGGAACCATAATATCCCCATCAAGTCAACTTTAGAAGAAGTCTAGTTCAAGAGAAGTTATATTAATCTCTGTGACTTTGAACAAAGGTTGACAAATCACCCATCATGACGCACAGCTTTCTTGGTAATTTTGGTAAGCATCTCAGATTTCTAATCTTCAATTATGTTCATGACACAGTAAAAGCAGAATATTCAACCTGAGTGTCTTTAACCAGAGGAGGTGGGATGGAGTGGGCTTAGTTCTCAACTTGGCTCTTTAATTAAGGGGTCACAATGGATCATGATTCGTGACGCCCGAGGTAGGTCATCAACCCACTTATAGTATTGTTAACTATGTTATGTTTTTGTTGGAAACTAAAATATAAATATAAATGCATCTATATGTGTATTTTATCTTTAGACTGATCGACATACGTGTGCCTTCGACTTCAGTTCTTGTAAGTCGAATCAAGCCCAACCCATACAATTCGTCAGTCTGAATGCTAAATCCAAGCCCACAACATGTCATCTGGACTTCAAACCAGGCCAGGCTTGGTATGCTCTACTTTGGGCTAGGCCGGTCCGGTCCGTTCTTATACTCACTCAACATACAAGTATTAGAAAATTCACACATTCACATGTTAGAAGGGTTAGATCTGGTTAGTCATGTACTAAAACTCAACAATTGATGTCACAATTCCGACCATTAGATGTACATATGATATTGTACAATTTAAAACACAATAGTCATAAATGTATATAATTTTGCATATAATATTGCACGATTTTACGTTTTATTATAGAGCAGTGATGTTGAATAAGTGGAATTATTAAGATACAAGTATAAATCTTGTAAGTATGCAATTTTTTAACACAACATATTGTATGATATTATACAATTTAAAACACAACACTCGTAAATGTATATAATTCTGCTTGTGATATTACACGATTTTACATTTTATTGTATAGCAGTAATGTTGAATAAGTGGAATTATTAAAATACAAGTATAAATCTTGTAAGTATGCGATTTTTTTAACACAATTGTATGATATTGTACAATTTAAAACACAATTTGTCGTAGATGTATATAATTCTGCATGCGATATTACACGATTTTATGTTTTGTTGTATAACAGTAATGTTGAATAAGTAGAATTATTAAGATACAAGTATAAATCTTGTAAGTATGCGATTTTTTTAACACAACAAATTGTATAATATTGTACAAATTAAAACACAACAATCATAAATGTATATAATTCTGCATACAATATTGCATGATTTTATGTTTTATTGTACAATAATAATGTTGAATAAGTGGAATTATTAAGATACATGTACAAATCTTGTAGGTATGCGATTTTTTTAACACAACAGATTATATGATATTTAACAATTAAAACACAACAGTCGTAAATGTATATAATTCTGCATGTGATATTGCACGATTTTATGTTTTATTGTACAACAATAATGTTGAATAACTGAACTTATTAAGATACAAGTATAAATCTTGTAAGTATATATACCACTTTTTTAACACAACAGATTGTATGATATTGTACAATTTAAAACACAACATTCGTAAATGTATATAATTCTGCATGCGATATTACATGATTTTATGTTTTATTGTATAACAGTAATGTTGAATAAGAGGAATTATTAAGATACAAGTATAAATCTTATAAGTAAATATATCATTTTTTCAACACAACAGATTGTATGATATTGTACAATTTATCGGAAAATGTATATAATTCTGCATGCCATATTACATTATTACACGATTTTATGTTTTATTGTACAGTAGTAATGTTAAATAAATAGAATTATTAAGATACAAGTATACATCTTGTAAGTATGTTATTTTTTAAACACGTATATGGCTCTATATGACGTGTGTATGCCATTTTTCAAACACGTGTGTAGTTATATATGATGTGTTTTTCTTAACCCTTGGATCACATATGAATGATGAACTTTAACTTCATGCCTCGCAAAATCAATCATGCACGAAACTAATGTGAAATTGAAAAATGTAAAATCCTATCGGAATTCGAGAAAAGTCAGGCTCGTGTTCGGCTCATACGCTCGTCTGTTCTCAACTAGTGAGGTAGAGGCAACACTAATGGTTACCATCGCCTACACACGATAAAGGATTAAAAGCCCCTTCAGTGACTCGATTACGCCCAAGCATCAGCCACGAAAATCAATAATCCTAAACAGCCAAATACCGACAAACAATTCTCAACAAATAATCAGCTACATGCAAAACCTTTATCATTACATGTTTTTTGCGTTTGAGCCACCACATAAGCAGAAGCAGCCACAAATTTTTAGTACCAATCTGCAATTCCAGATTGAAAAACAGATCGAATGATACATCAAATACGATAGCCATTTTTGGGCAAAATTGCCGACTTGTGACTTTGTTTATTTGCAACGGACATATTATGTATCACTATTTCATAACTTTACACTCATTTTGATACAATTTGAGACGGTAATAAAAGAATAAGCATGATGTGATACATCACTGATACAATAAACTCTCATCCCCAGAATTTTGCGGGAAAAAACGTGCAAAGAAGTGGGAGGATCTAAACTGTGACATGCGTCTATCTACAGTAACTAGTTAATAAGAGAAGAAAGAAACAGAAGAAACCAGATATGTTTAAGAAATTTATGTATCCTACTTTGGCCTCAGGGAGTTCAGACCTCAGAGTGAGAGCTGAGTTGACGTCTCTTGAGAATCAGCATCTCGTTGAGAAAAATCAACACTACTGTCTGTACAACACCTGCAAGAGTCTAAACCTCGATTGGTTGCCCAACTATCAGGAACTGTCAAGAAATACTTGGACATGAACTTCCTGAATCTTTTCTTGTACTCTTTTGGGGAAACAACAGTTGGCAACGAATTTTTCGGAACAACTAGGGAGAGTTTAACCCAGGTTTCAAGCTGTTTATCCCAAGTGTACTGTCTCAGGTAATCAATAATACCAAATACAAGTTGACGTCGCTCCTTGTCTACTCCCACGAGTAACGAGTAATCCATGACATTAATTGACTGTCAAGTAGCAACAGCATGGCAAAGTTATAGTGAAGGAAATACAACATAAATCAACATGATAAGTATGATCCGAAAACTTACTGTAAGAAAAGATGTATCATTCCAAATAGCACGCTGCAGTAGATGCTTAGTTCTCCCTCCAACATACATAGGAGACAGACCCATGTCCTCAACAAAATTCTGATCCAATAGAACCGCACCAGGGTTATCTGGATCTGCAATATACCTGGAAAATACAGCACCTTTGAGATCATATGTGCGAGATACATTTCTGCCGAAAAGAAGATTCTCCATCACCAACAGATCCATCTTTACTTCTTTTCCACCTTTATTTTGTGTAACCTGCAAAAGAGAGCCTTCTGGGTTAGCATTGTGCTATTCACCGTCTATTTCACAGTCATCTATCAACTATATAGGTAACAAAGTGCCATTTATGTATCCAGGGATGGGCCAAGCACCAGAGAATCCAACCCAAAAAGGGGATTCCGGGTCT
Source organism: Posidonia australis (assembly GCA_024699735.1). Lineage (NCBI taxonomy): Eukaryota > Viridiplantae > Streptophyta > Magnoliopsida > Alismatales > Posidoniaceae > Posidonia > Posidonia australis. Next base: position 21,143 of record JAMKQA010018896.1, read on the forward strand.
CAGACACTCATCTCATGATGAAAGATAGTGAAGGGACATGTGATAATGTCGGGTCTTCATGGGAGTAAAAACAACTTCAAATTTCAAGAAGAATACCTGATATATTCCCAATATTTTAGCAAGGCATGTCTGGCTTCCAGATCTTAAAGATTCAGAAACATGCTTAAAATATTCAGGGGCAAACTTCAAAAATGAAGCAAGTTCAGTCTTCTTTATCTCCTTTATGATAAACCTATCATCCAAGGTCTTTGCAAATAAAGCTTTGCTTTTCCCACCCTTGGCATCCCACTTCTTACACCGATTGAGTGAAGATATATAGGCTATTTCAGAGGGACAACACAGTCTTCGAAGAGCATAAAATTGTTTTGCATAAATGCAAACAACTGAATATTTACTCTTTCCAGTAACATTATCAAACCCTAAGTGGATTTCTGGATGCAAGTTTTCTGAAGATAGCAAACTATCAACAAATAATGATCCATCAGTGCCAGAAGGAGAAAGCTCATCAGATGACGTTGATGAGAGGCTTTGCATCGACCGTATCCTCTCAAGGTTCATAGATCCAGTAGCTGACCCAAAGGATAAACTATCCATTGCTGAACTAGGAATATCCTCAATCTCATTGTCTGCATCTGCTCTGTCTTTTCCAATTTCCATTTCGTCTGGTGAAATGACGCGTTCCTGATACAAAAGCAGGGCACAAGCAATAACACTAGAAACCTCTTCCTCATGAAGACATATCGCAATGCCATCGACAGGATAGCACAACCGTTCTCTTTCCTGAGCATTCAGTTGATGCAGAGCTGGCAGGTATTCAGGAGAATAGCTAAAAATAAATCGAAACTTCTGTAAATAACCGTTGGAGCGATCCTTCCAAAATGCCTTGCATATCTCCTGAAAAGGATTCCAAATCCAGTCTTGGGGACCCTCAACGGCAATGTTGACTGAACCCTTGGAGACATAAGAGTCTGCATTTTTTCCAGAATCTGTGGATGTAGGAAGCAGTTCCATATGGTTTACACTGTCAACAACCATACCAAAATCAGTAGTGGAGTTACTATGTTCCATATGTCCAGAATCAGGAGCGTCAACTTTCTCTACTTGCATTTGAAAAGAACCAAGGTTTTCATCATTTGAGGTAGAAGAGGCAGAAGACATTTCAGACTTCTCGTCGTAATGGAGAGCTGTATCCTCAAGTATGACAGATCCATTTGTACTTGCTCTATTTACAATTCCTCCTACAGTTTCATCAACAGCGTTGTCAAGTAATTTCAAGGAACCACCACTTCTTTCACATAATGGTTCTGCAGAGTTTATTTCTTGATCAGCATTGGCATTATTGATGTGACTGTGACCAGAAGAGGACTCTTCAACATCAATTGTGGTGGTTGCAGCAGAACCGTCCAAATTTTTTTCATCCTCTTGCATGCCATTTTCTTCATCAATACCATTTGAATCAATGCTATCAGGTGGATTTTTTTTGTCTATGGCATCATTATTGATTTTACATGATAGAAGAGATTGCAAGCGACTGTCCCATACATATAACTCAAGAAGAAGTTCCTGGTTAAGGTATGTCAAGTCGAAAAACTGATACATGGATGGGCCAGAAATTTCATCGCTTCCAGTCACCTTCTGCATTGATGCCTTTGTCAGACTCATGAAGGAAAGATTAATGCTAGAGACACTAAAATACGTCATAAGAGATCTGTACAAGAAATTTGTAAATGAAGAATATTTTAGTGTAGGAGAACACACCTCAAATTTTGATTTCTCTTGCTCCAACATCTCTCTAACTTCAGAGAATGCTCTAGTGGGGCCAGGAAGGTTCACAGGTTGCCCAGAGAATTTGGAACTTATCACATGGAGGTGACTTCCAATATATGAAAATAATTTTTCTCTAGTCTCTCGGACCTTGAAAATAGTGATGTGAAATGTGACTTAAGAGTTGGAATAAAAGGATAAACTAAGCAAGAAGAGTACGATGAAAAAACAAATCAGATAATACAGGTAAAAAAAATGCGTACATCTTTTGCTCCCTTTTCAAACCATTCTTGTCCAATTGGACTATTAAACTCCAACAAAGGCAGCGGTTTACATGCAGTGAAGATCTCAACTGGTGAATATCTAAACATGGCTACTTTGGAGCCCAACCTGTTAATGTTCACATTTGGCAAAGACGTTACTAATTGAATGGCACAAAAATGCACACCAAGAAAAAGCTTTAATTGAACTGTCATACCCAAAGAAGCGAAGGCAGTCCCTATGCAGTAGATGCCCACATCTAGATAACCTTCTAGCTGCAGAGTGACTTGAAAAGCTGAGCTCTAAGAATTTTCCAAATGAGAGGCCACGGGCTGCAGTAGACATAACCACCCTCCTTGTGGGCCTTGGGACTCCACTTTCATGCTGACACTTCAAACACCGTGTCCACATCCAAATCTTTCCTTGTGCTGCACCATGCAAACGTGATTGTGAAGGAAGTGGTTTGACTTGAACAGTGAGCTTCCCATTTTTGTGAGTGTAACAGTAAATGTGGGATTCTGGGGATACACCACATCCAACACAACTGTGTCTCTGCAAGCCAGAGAAGTTTCATAAGCATCTTCTCCATTAATTGAAAAAAAAACCCACTACTGAATTTGGTATAGCAACGATATAAAGTTTAAATTGTGTATTACCTGGCTTAATAAAATATCTTGTAAAAATCGACCAAGGGACATGTCAAAATTTCCGTAGTACTTAATACGAGTGAGATAATTCTGCTCACAGACAGTGTCTTTTAGGATACTTCGGCTGGAAAAAAGAATCAAAATACTTTGGGGATCTAAAACTGCATCAATGTCACCCTTCTGAGGCATTTCGTCTTGGTTACTAGCATCAGCAACATGCTCAAGAGATTCATTGAGATCTGAAACAGGAACAACCTTTGCATCTTCAGACGACTCATCTTGTCTTTTCCCTTCTTCTAAGTTGCTCCCAACTTCTGTCTCAATGTTAACCGCCTCCAAGGATGGAGAATCATTATCCAGACCATTATAATGGTTAATTTCATTATCTTCATGGTAGTTAAAACACGTAGAAAAGTAGCCATAAGAACCAGGAGAAGCAAATCCAAAGCAGTCAGTCACAGTTCTTTTGAGCTGTCCTGGAAGAAGTGACAGAGATAATTCAATGGCCTTTTCTTGCTGGACAAGTCCATTACTACTAAGTCCATCGGGATGCATATCGCGAATTGCAGAAACACTACCATTAGAAGTGATGTCAGCACAATATCCTTCATTGTCTATATCTGAATTGGGTTTAACTGGTTCAATATCAGATTTTTGTAGGTTTCCATCAGAGATGGGAATATCTACAGTATATGCTGAATCCAAGAAGACGTCTGGATTTAAACTATTTGAATTCACAGCAGTGGCAGCAGCATAACTTGTGGAGGAGGCAACTTGGTTTGTGCAAGAATTTTGTCCTTCAGTATCAAGCGGGTCAAAAGATATTGCTCTTTGATCTGCAAAGAATGAGGTCTCCAGAATCAAATGGTATGCTGCGAAAACAGTATAATACATCACTCGTTTGACCCTCTTCAGTTCATCACTATGAGCTCCTTTGAGTAAAATCTGAACAAGAAATAATAGTGTTGTATTAGATCTCGAAAAGGAAAATAATTTTGGTCATGCAGCTGCTTTAAAGCATACACACCTAAATTTTTAAAATATAAAAACGAGAAAAACCAACAACAAATATAATCTGAGTGGGTTACCTTCCACAAAAAGCTAGCTATCTGTTACATGTGAAATTTCTAGATATAACAAGTGAGAGGTACAGTTAGGCTCATATAAATTAGAATATTCACTTGAACAATTTAACCAACAAAATACACGTTGGGATTGTACGAAACTGGGTATACATGATAAGGTACAGACCATTAGGAATGTGTCACTGGGCAAGGAGTTCCACCATGCCCATGGCACTGTTTTCTTTTCATAGTGATTACCATATTATATAGTCACATGGTTGGTTCATAATTTTTAAAGTTGCTTGAGTTAAATATATTTTATGTTTTCTAGTTTTCTATCATTAACTGATTAGCTTTTAATAGTTTTTTTCCCTCCAAGTATTACTAGTTGAAAATATGCATATTCTTAAACTAAAAATCCAAACTTCTTTTTTAATTCTGTAAACAACTATTTTAAATGTTTCAGAACTAAGCATGTGTTCAACATTTTGTTCTTTTTAAATGAACTTTATCTTTCATAAATCCATCTCCATCTACTCATACTTTGAAAATGAAGTATCACTCTAATGATTCCATCCCCATCTACAAAGGCTACCAGAAATGTCTCAAAGGAAGTAGATCTATGGGCTACAAAAAACTCTTGACATTCAATAGCTATCATAAGTCCCAGCCATCCAATAGCTATCCCATGTCCATTTTTAATTAAGACTACCATGCATCATGCCCTTCGTCATGTCAGTTGAAAGTATGAGATCCATAATCCCATCATGTTGGAATCACTTCATTAATAAGACATTTGGGCCTTATTATAGCACACAAAGCAATTTTTGAGGTGTTCCACATGTAGTTTGTTAAAGTAGATGAATCCGTATATGGATCTTAGTTTTATCCATATATATGTACACCTACATATATAAGAGATGTTCCTTAGTATAACACAATACATTATTTCTTTTTCCACGAGCAAGGGTTTTAAAACTATTATATATATATATATAGAGTACATATCAGTTACATGCTCCCTCAACATTTAAAACCGCTTTTGTTCCCAATAAAAACCAGTTTCTGGTTTTTTTTTTTGAAATTTAAAAATCAAATACACTCCCTCCCGTCCAAAACAAAACCCTAAAATATATTTAAATGAATCCCACACCCCACCCTCACTCTCAAACGCTGCAGCAGCCGCCCTCCCCAACCCGAAGCCCTCCGTGCCCGCTCCTGCCCCCGGCGACCTCCCCTCCATGCTCGCCGCCCACACACAGACGGCCTTAGCCTCCTGTCGACCCCACTCTGCCGCCCCCTTCCCTAGATGCCGCTACCCTCCCCCGGACGCCTCCAACCTTAGCAGTAACACCAACCGCCGTCGCTGCACCGAAGGAGCGGAACAACTCGGTGGTCTACGCCCTGTTTGAGGCTCTGAACGCGTAGGACGTGGTGCCCCAGATGCCTGCTCACCGGCTGCGACGTCGAGGAGCGCTTCATGTTCACGCCCTCCTCCATCGCGTCAATGAGGACTCCCCGAGATGCTGGAGGAAGCCACCAACGACCTAGGGGACTACTCCTTCGCTGTTGAGTACGACGGCCTGCCCTTCCCCTACACCATCCCCTAGGCCATTCCAATCGAGATTGGCCACATCCCCATCGCTTCCATGGTTCCCGTTCTGGACCTCGACCCTGACCCCTACCCCGACACCCTTCTCCTCCCCGTCTTCGAGCCCATCCCATCCCCAGTCGCCCCTGCCAAGCTCTCCTCCTCCTCCTCCTCCAAGCGCTGGCTGGTGGTCTGCGAGCTGATCGTGTCCACAGTGGTGACTGGAAACGGCAATGGTGGTGGTCGGTTTCATGACCACGATTGGAGATTGGTATTGCAGTTGGTGGTGATGTTAGTTAAAGACTATATTGCCGCCTGTTTTGTTTTGGTTACAGTGGTGTGGAGGAGGCCCTTGAAAAGTATTCAGTAATACAAAACTATTTTGTAAAATATAACTGTGTTATTCTTGCATTCAATTCAGTAATACTAAATCGTTCTATAATACATAACTATTTCGTAAAAAATCGATAAATCATTATTATTTTAATAATATTGATCAAAGAAATATTTTTAACCAAAATGTAATGTTAGTTACAA
>JAMKQA010018897.1:0-31511 GCA_024699735.1 Posidonia australis
GGTCTGTCTGGGCCTAATGGGCTTGTGTGGGCCTAGGTGGGCCTAAGGTTCTATGGAGTTAGGGTTTAGGAGTGGTGGTTGTAACCAGAGCGTCTTCCGGAGGAGCCTGCCGTCGAGTGACTGCAAAATCGGGGTGTCTACACACATTGTGATGCGTGTTGTCAAATGAAGTCATTGCCTTGATCACTGGTTTGACATCCTCAACTTTGAATTCGAGCTTGCTTGCTGTGCACAAGGGGTAGACATTTAGTCGTGCACCATTGTCAACTAGGGTGAGGGGGATGCAAAAGTTCCGATATTACACAATCACAAATAGCGATTGATTATGGTTGGTCCCCACTGGTGGCAATTCCTCTATAGAGAACGAAATGACCTACGGTGTGGCGATCATTCCCACCATGGATTCCAAGGTTGTTGGGTCAATTGTCAGGAAACATGGGCAGCTTGGAAGATGTGGAGAAATGCCTCCCGATGATTAGCAAAAGTGTGGATGAGGTCCCATATAGAAATGTCCACTTTGACCTTCTTCAGCTATGCAGTGATGTCGGTCGTAGGCTTGCAAGTGGTTGCTACGATGGAGGGTTTGGGTTGAGCTTCCTAGGTCACAAGAAATGGAATAGGGTTTTCTAGTGATGGTGGTGGAGGGGTTGATTTCATGCGAGCTAGAGCTAGAGCCTTGTACACCCTACTTGACCATGTGATCTCCACACACATCTCTGCGACGTAGTCTTAGGGAACACGGTGGGTGTCCCAGGTCATGTTAATGACCATAGATGCTCAGGCTGCTAACTCCAACTAGGTAACTAGTAGGTTTGCTATGGTGGTAGCTGTTGATGATTGTGGATGGGGGTGGGCCGAAGATGGTCTGGCTAACAGGAAAATTGGGATGATGGGTGTGGGCAGCATGGTGGGAATGACGGCCACACGCTTCGACTTGGTGACGAGCTAGATCATATACACTGAGGATCTTAAGCCCTCAAGAAGAGAGGAGTGCATGGAGTGGGAAAACAGAGTAGACAAATCTTGGATCAGTTCAGAGGGATCTGACATTAACGCGTCGGACCCGACAAAAATGATAGAGTGAATCCCTAAGGTCCCTAGTGTGCCCGGATTGGCATGCTCAGGAAATAGTTGGCTAACAATGCTAGGCTGCGGTGGTGCTCTTGCTTGTGCTGGAACTAGTGCAGACCCTACCTTTTGGGTGTTGATGATGATGACCATGTGGTTAATGAGATCCTGGACGGCGTTCCACAGTGTGATGCAATTATCCGTAGCGTGCCCCGCTACTCTATGGAAATTGTAGAAAGGATCTGCTTTGTAACACCCCAGAAGTTGGTTCGGTAGTGGGCAAGTCTCCGAAAACCTCAGGAGTGATTGCACCTTGGGTAGGACAATGCTAAAAGGCTCGACTAGAGGGGTATATTGTCATTCTAGGCATCGTGGATGTCCCTGACCATGGTGCAATCCTCGCCTTGTCGGTGCAACAAGGTATACTGGCTCAGAGATGGTGGTGATGTGAGGAGTGTGTGGTGTCCTATGAGTGGGTGCATAAACTAGTTGATGCTAAGCTAGCGTGCTCACTACATTTGTGGGCACAGTAGGGGACCTTACATTCGCAACGACGGTCTTGGAGGGATCCTTCCTCTTGTTGAAGTTGTTGCTCATGCCATTGTTGTTGTTGTTGCTACTACTGGTACTGACATTATGGCTGGGGGTCGTAGCCTGCTTGGCGAATGTAGTAAGTGCGGGAAACCTACTGCTACACAACGAAAATTCTATGCGAGTGCTAGCTCGAATCAAGGATGCAAAGGTGGTGATAGGTTGTATGCTCAGCACCTTGTGAAGCATCTCAATGGACTCCTCATCAAAGGGTCTATTGCAGACTTGTGAAGCAAGAGCATGTTAGTGCCCAACATTCTCTACAAATGGTTTGTGGGGCTTCTGCATGGTGGCAGCCAAGTCCTTGCGCTTGGAGACTAGGTCAAGGTTGAAAGAATACTAATCCAGGAAAGCCTGACTGAGGTCCTTCCACGTCTTGACGGACGCCATGTCCAAGGAAGTAAACCACTTCAGGGTAGGTCCAGTTAGACACTTTAGGAAAAGACGGATCAAGAGTCTTTCATCAGCCTAAAGTTGTGCAAGGTCCCCGTAATATGCACTCAAATGCGAGTTCAGGTAGCCGTTACCATTATATTTTTTCGAAGTTCGAGACATGGAAATTCGGCGAGAGAGTTGCTTCATGGAAAGTAGTAGAGTTCCCAAAACTGGTAAGACTGGCAATCACCACCTTGCACTTGACAAAGTGATCTTTCTAGATCACTCATCCTTGCCAGGAGAGCATCCAAGGTCGTTGCTGGAGGGACTGGTGCAGCTGGGGTGGCTACTACGTATGTCATGTGGGTCACACCTAAGTGTTCCTCCAGATTCACTACCATGCCACTTGGTGTCGTAGTAGAATAGCCGGCATACCTATGTTGGATGTGTTGTGCTATGACAAGAATGCTAGGATTAGTATCTGATGCAAGGGTGAAGGGGTGGTAGTATGAAGTGCAGGGTGTGGTGTAGAATAAGGAAGTAGCAGTTGCTGCGTTGGCACTGATCAAGGCAGCGAACCAACATAATAATGAGTTCCAATCAAACTCAAAGGCTGACCACCAGCTGACAAAGTGAATTGTTGTGTTGTGAGTGATGTTGATGTGAGAGGTAGGGTCAACATCCCCATTGTCGGGTAGCCAAAAGCTAGGGTGATGGTTGGGGCGGAGGTGTAGTGGGGGTGATCTGGCAAGCTGATAGGGGTTGTAGAGGGACCCCAAGGGAGGCAAAGGCAGATGATGACAGAGCCGGATTAAGAGCAAGGGCCATGCCCTACAGCTTCTAGGCAAGAGCCATGAGATGTAGTACCTGATCAGAGGATTACCCGTTGGCAATAGTACCAAGGGATGGGAGTGGAAACAGGATGGATGCCAAAGGGCGTTGGAAGCTGGACTGTCCAGGCACAGTAGAACCTACCAAAGAAACTATCGTAGTAGGTTGGGTGGTAACCATAATAGAGCTTAGCGATGGGACAGTGACAGACAGCACTAGGGCCAGAGTGGTGGTCACTGTGACAGACTCAATGACAGATTTTAGACCAACGAAGGTCTACCAAGGTCCAGAAATAATGGGAAGAGTGACCCCAGATGCCTGGAATTGGTATGTGGGCAGAGTAGGTGGCACAGTAGATGACACACGGGTGAGAGGGACCAATGTCGGTGTCCCCCCAGAGATAGTAGTGAGAAAAGGCTTGCTGAAGCATTGGGCCATAGCTAAGCGAGAGCAGGTGTGAATTGGGCTACGATAGTAAAGAGGCGAGCGAACACTACGACGAACAATCATCAAAAGCGACAAGTAGCTCAGAAAGACAGCTGAGAAACTAGGCCAACAAAAGGGGAGTCAGCAAAAGGGAACTCGAGCTCTGGCTAGGGAACTCGCATGTTGACATGTTCAATAGAGGAAAAAGATCAGTATAAGGGAAGACAAAGTAGAGGGAATGTAGAGTTTATTACGGTGGCATGAGTGGCACACATGCACATGAATGCTTCTAGTATGCTCTCTCTTACCAACTAAATGTGTCCTAAAAAGGTCGTCTACTCCGTATTTCACTCAAAAGGTTCCCCGATCATCGACTCAAGGTTAGAAAGTAAGGACCCATCCCATGCTAAAGTTGTGGAATGGTGGTGCGTTAGGAGCCTTGACCCTGCCAAAGCACAGGCTGTACCCTCTACTAATATTGACACGACCCCTGATGGGGGAAATAGACCGACATGCCGTCCTACGCCAACAACAATAGAATGATAGACTAGGACTATCCTTCGCAATTGTAGGTAGACTCAAAGGAGAGAGGATGCATGATCCTATATGCTTCAAGCATGTCGAACATGATTTAATGGCTTTTAATGGACTTTATTAAACCGAGGGGGAGATGAACATTTTATCCCTAGTTTTGCTTGAATTATTAGTTCTTCTTGTAGACGTTTATTTTAACAGGAGGGGGAGACAATCAAGTCACTAATTGTCCTAGATTAATGACGAAAAGGGAGAAAAAAAAAAAACATGGCATGCATACATCACACATCAATCAAAAGGCATGTGCATGGCTTGTGCCCGTGTTGTGATCATGCTTGTGTGAAAGGAAACAAACATCAAATCAAAAGGCATGATATCATGGCTTGTGTATGTGTAGTGACATTGCATTTGTGTAAACAAAACAATCACATCCCAAAAGGCATAACCAACATCAAACATAGCAAATAAGAATAAGCAAGAAAACCAACAATGCCACATAAACAAGAACAAGGCAAATCAAAAGCCATAGTCTCGCATCCCTAACGAAGTCACCAGCTATGTGGACACTATCCTAGGGTCAAAAAAGAAAGAGGAACTAAGGGAAAGCAAACCACAAATGACAAATGAATAAGGAAAAGAAATCAGAGTCGTCACCTACTTTATTAAAAGGAGAACCGAAAGACGAGGAAAATCAGAAAACACAAGATAGATAATAAAACCCGATAAGAAACACAAAAAGATGAAATTCGTGCTAATGGATGCGACCCAAGGGTCATTACAGGCCAATGAAAGGGTAAGGACTCCTATTATGCATAGGAAAGGTGTTAGGCATTCCCATATGTCTGACGAATCGATCTTTCTTGACTTGTTCGACCATATGTGTGGCTATGTTGGCATGTTGATGTCGATTTGTGTTTGCCTTTGAACCAAATGATGCGATGATGTGGAAACATGATGCGACAACTACAATAAGAAGAAAATTTGGAAAGAAAACAATCAAGAATGCAAAAAATGTGATAAACAAACATGGGGACTCATTCTAATTATGGCCAAAAGTCCCTTGATCATCCACGCAGGTCACTCACGTAGGCTAGTCATGGGTCCAGAAATTGTTCCAACCATATGACTTCTCATTGTCCAAAAATGCTGAGCAAAACTCCAATTGAAAAAACATGTGCATGGCTATAAAGAGTAAGAAACAACAATCTCATGAAATAAAATTGTGTCATGAAAATAGAACAAGTGAAAGACAAACAAGTGGAGGCTAGGTTGACCTGTGCTCTGGACTGGGGAACCCGTGAATGGTTCTCGTGGTATCGACCAGAGAATTCCAGAATTGCAACAGATGGCCAACCCTCACTGCCTCCCCTGAGCCACAATAATACACTAGGATGCAAGGTAAGCAACATTAAAGCAAAGAGGATCAAAAACTAACTAGAAAACACGATTGGAAAGGATTAGAAAGGCCTAGGCCACTCCCCCACCTATGGTTATGTTCACTGGACAGAACGACCATCGCCAACCATTAATGAGGTCGGTGAGGCTTGTCAGTCCTGTATGGCATAAGAGGGATGTCGAGGGGAGTCCAAGGTAGGATATGGAAGCTAATTAGATACATGCTTATGTGTGGACTGTTCTCCCCATCCAATTGGGTTCCACCAGCAACACCCTCCCCTATCCAGCCATGGTGGACGGTTGAGGACTGCATAGACGAGTCAGGAGGCGATGCTGGATGAGAAGGGGCAGCCAAGATGCCCTTAAGGAGCCTGACCTCATGCTCAAAGGGCATCGGCCTCACATGGGTCGGTTGCTTCTCTGCCGGTGAAATGCAAATGCAGAGATGAAGGTGTAGGAAGAAACAAGGAAGTAACCGATGCACACAAAGTTTCTAAGTAAGGAAATATGGTCAAGGAACAATGTAGGTACCTATTCGAGGGTCACCAAACTCTTCCCAATTTGGTGGCAATAGCGTCTCCAGCGATGAGCAAGGGGGGGTGGCCAATGGTTGGAACAGGTGACAAGTAAGCTTGGAAATAAGGTGGGCATGCAGTGGATGTGTAGAGCAAGCAACAAGCAAAAGGATCCCATCATAGGTGACGAGGGTGGCTAATATAGAGGGATGATTCAAATCTAGGCCATCAGCCTCTAACTGTTTTCATCCTTCGGCTGGGATTCAATCAAGGTGGCATGATGGTGAATTTGATTTTCATGGGGGGCTTCATGGTCTGGATGTAATATGGGACACACATAGATCCAAGCCAACCAATGGGAAGTTGGGATTTCATGTACCCAAAGTGAATGAACAAGTCTAACCTTTGCACTGTCACTGAGCCAATTCACCCATGCATCCCACTCATGCATCTTGCTTGTGTTATCGGGCCACGGGAGTCCTAAGTCAGCCCACAAACAAGGTCACAAGTCTAGTCCACTAGGCATCTGGGCCTTGAAGGGGCTCAAGTGGATTGGTTTTGGGCTTAGTTAGGGTAATGTTGGATTGTGGCTTAGTGGGTTTGGATTTTAAGTAGGGTTTTAGGTGATGAGGGTGGTTATGTTGACCGACCGTTCGAAGCAAGTACCACCAGAGAAATTGACTACCATCCAAGGGCAAAATCGAGGTAGTAAATGGCTCTCTCCTTGTGACCTAACTCATCAAGTTGGCCTAAGACTGTTCCCATGGAATGCTGTGTTAGTGATAGATAAAAGAGTAGTGGCCCTGGTGTCGGTGGAACCAAAACTAAAGGCCTCACTAAAAGTGTTTAATCTTCTCAAAAGTTTCTTGGCACTCCTCGCTCTAGCTGATCTAGGCATTCTTTCTTAGGAGCTTGAAGATTGGTTTGCAAATTAGCTTGTGCTTGGCAATGAGCCAGCTAATGTACTGTAGTCGTTGTAACTATGCCGACGAACACTCGTGCAAGGCACGAAATGCTAAACACACAAGCACTAGCAGAGTCATGTCAAGGACTCCTGGCAAAAGACTGAAAGGATGCAAAAGGGGAGTTGCCACCTAATCTACTTAAACGACAGACAAGGAAAGTCGTATGAAATGCAAATGCAATGCTCTATGCCTAAGGGATGCGACACTTTGGTCACTATGGGCCAGAGAGATGGGTAAGGATTCCTATTACATGTGGGGAAGGTGTAAGGCACCCCACAAGCCCAAAAATTTGGTCTTTCTGGGCTTATCACTCCCATGGTGTGGCTTATGCATGTATACTCATCTATGTCTAAAATGCATGATTGATGCTATGCCAAATGCGTGCTCAATGCCATGTCAGATGTGAATGGGTGGAAAGCCATGCAACCTAATGCTCAGTAATGCTATATCAGTTCTGGACTAGAACACAATGGCACCAGTATGATCTACTAGGGCCATAGGCGGGGTGATCGTGTCTGGCGAAAGAACATCGAATAGCATGCATTATAGCTCTAAATGAATGCGAATGCGATGCAAATGTATGTGTGTATGTCATGCTAACTGATATGCAAATGCTTCAATGCCATGCAAAACTAGTGGTGGACACAACCTATAGCTTAGCCTTGCAACATGGACTCTGAACGGTACGACGACACAAAGAAATCACACTGACATTGCCCAAAAGGGCGATCGATTCATAAGAGTTAAAGTAGTAAACATCACCACTTTATTAAGTGCAAAATACATGCTATCTAGGGTGTATGATGATGAAACTATGTAGGTATGGTCATGGTATATCCAGGAACAAAGACCCAAAAAACTAGAGCTAAACGCAACCGAAAGGACATGCAAATCAGGGTGCAAAAACCACTGTTTGCACCTTGAAACCATGTTGGTGTGCTAGGATAATGTGCCAACTTGGCGTGCCAACATGGTGCTCCAAGTAGGTGCACCTACTAGTTGTGGCAGTATAGTGTGCCAATTTGGTGTGCCTATATGGTGCACCCCAGGTGCTCTATTTCAGACAGCAAATTTGCTTGCCAGAATTGTGAATCTTAAGTGATCGAATCAGCCAAGCAGTAGTCCAGTGAGCATGAAGTGGTCATGATATACATGCCTAGTGGTTTCATTGGGATCCTAAATGCATGGATTTTCCTCCCACCTCCACTTGCCATAAATGGGTTCTCTAGCAACCGATGGCTAGAAATGCAGACTACAGGCATCATGGCGGCTTGCCAGTGTTTCTAGAGGTCGGGAGAGCTAGGTTGAATGATGAGGATGTTGTGCCAATGCAATGGGATGCTAAAATAGTGGATGCAATTGTTCCTTCCCCACCTCACCTGTGTTGGGTTCACCGGAGTTTACCTAGCCATGCTCGTAACTATGACTGTGGGAGGCTCATCGGGTAACACAAATGGACTGAGAGGGAGTGAAGGAATGTCATGGTGGACGTGAATGCAAACAGGGAAAGATGTATGAAAGGATGCATGAAATAACATGTAGATGATGCGAACACGGGTGTGTAACCATGCCGGCGATAGCCTCGTGCTTGGTGCGAAAGGCCAAATGTGTGAGGGTCGGCAAAGTCATGGCAAAATAATAAAAATAATAGTAAAAATGCAGGAGTTGCCACCTAGTCTATTTTAAAACGGAAGATGAGGAAAACCGCTTAAAACCATTCAAATCATGTGATCAAACCAATGGAAAAGGTCTACATGAACCAGAAATGGGCAAGGATCCCTGTTATGGCACCCTCGTGCACCCGAAATCGGTTTTTTAATGGGTTTCTCATTTATTTGTATGGAATGTCGGCTTTTTAGCCTTTTCTGTACGCCCGAGGGCGATATGCAATGCAATGCTATATATGAGTGGTGCCCTATGCTAGACATGGGTGCATGGGTTGTAGGGTGTGTCCTATTGCTTAGAATGGTCACCCGTGCGGTGAGTCAAGCACCGGTGCAAGGATGTTGCATAGATATGATCAAAGATCTAACAACATCGAGTGACTTTCATCCTCAATTTACTATATGCAAAACATGAACTATCATGCACAAAAATGGTTGAAAACTGAGTGGAGTCATCCTAATATGTCCAGGAAGACACCCAAAGAAAACAAAAGGCAAATCAAAATAGGAAACATGCCAAACACTATGTCAAGAGCTACTGTGTGCAGTGGAAAATAGGCAGGTGCGCCTGTGTGGTGCGCCAGACAGGTGCACCAGTCTGATGCGCCACCTATGTGCTCTACTGATGTGTACCACTAAAGTGTGCCAGAGAAAATCACAGATTAGACAGTAAACTAGCCTAATGCCATGCAATATAAAATCCTGTAAACTCGCAAACTCATCAGAAAATGCATCATGAGTATCTAACAAAAACCTAGCATGAAAACACAATATGGGTCTTGTGCTCAAGGGCTATATGCCTCACACAAGACCACACCACCCTTATGCTAAATAAAATCAATAAATTTCAGCCATGTTATCCAGATTTGGATCATGGACAGTTGCATAAGAACCTCCCAAACAAGAGTTCATGGGGCAATCAGTTCACCAGATTACAACAACAAGCTGAACATGCAAGATGCAAAAGTCATATAAACAATGCTATCTTAAGCTGAAATCATGCATACAAAGACATGACATATCAGAGAATAAACACCAAAAGCATCAAAGTCCAAAACACCCGGAAAAGCATGTAGATCATGATGTAAAGTTGATGATTTATTCTTTGACCAGACTGGAGCACTAGGATGGTGCTCCGATTTGGTGCGCCTCCCTGGTGCGCCATATAGGTGCTCCAGTTTGGTGAACCCAAAAATTATGAATCAGGCTACAGTCTGATTTCAGAATCTAGGCAAGATGCAAGAGATGAATTGTGATTAATTTTATCCAGATCAATTATTTAGATGGTAGGGAACTGAAATATGATGGAAAGCAAGCATAAAAAGTCCTCTTATCACTTCTCTTTAAATCAAGCATATTCATGGGTTAAAGGGCTGTAATTACTGCTTGGTGGATTCTAAGGATTATGCAATGATTTAATTAACTTAACAAACATGTAAAGATGATGAACATGCAGAGAGTTTGTTTACAGTTCATTTCATGGCTAGTATTTGCATGGAATCATGATTCATTATGTAAAACAGAAACCACATATTGTAGGAATTACCATGACACAAAAGCATTATGAAACACAAGTAGGAGCATCCAACTTATCATAAATGACACAAAAAAATATCACTAACAGATCACACATCCAATTAGTTGCATGCTTTATTCAGTTTATTATCTAGAGTTTATATAAAGTGATAAGTAGAGATCCTACCTTGCCTAGGATGTTTCCACCTTGGATGGTTCAAGATAATACTTCCCTGTTGCTTTGGATCAGCTGGGAATGCTTTGAGATGTAAGAAAATCTTTTGGAAATGAGAGTAGGTTGCTGAGAGTAGGTGAGTGGCTTAACCAAGAGAGGGTAGGTAGCTCAGCCAAGAGAGATGAGTTGCCAAGAGAGCCAAAAGGCTACTAATGGATGGCTTTTTATAGAATCTCAACAAGGTAACTCCAATGGGATGCAAATAGCCTCGAAAACGAATAGCCTTGCATAGATTCGCAAGGAATATCCGTAGGCGAGGGTTACAAGCATAGAAGATGGAAAGCCAGTAGCCAGCACCCTGAAAAGTGGCTGTGCGCCAGCTTGGTGCGCCAAGATGGTGCGCCAGAAAGGTGCGCCATCTTGGTGCTCCGGCTTAGTGCACCACTGTGGTGCTCTTGCTGGATGCTCCAATCTAGTGCTCCATATTGATGCTCTCCACTAGCTACTTGAATTGCTAATTGGGCCACGAGTTTGCTATAGGCTTGTGGTCGGTTTATGCACTTATCTCTTGCTGGTTAAAGTGTCAAATAGGATTCGAAAGTGGTTGGGCTTACTGCATCCAAAGCAACATCTTCAGAGAGTTTATCTATGAGCCACCTCAAAGTCGGGGTGTCTACAGGGTGATACTTATGGATGTGGGAATATATGCATGACTTATGTCATTGCAACCAAGAAGAATGTATGGAAATAGATAACACAACAAATGGAAAACATGCAAGAAAGTCCATAGGCTCTCATGACAAGGTGTAGATCATACCTATGCGTGGATGGACCATCCACCTGGTTGTGTATCTTGTGGTGGTCCTGTGATGTATGGTGGCGACGAAGGCACACGGAGGATAATTGTTGAGATGTTGTGGATGCACGGAGGTGCTATGGATGCGGTGGCTATTTGGTTTGGATGGCCAAAATTGGGCTGCACAGTGAGTGGGTAGGCATTGTCGGTAGCCCGATTCCTGTGCTCTAGTGATGGTTGATGCTGTCTTGAGAGGGAGAGGAAGGAGGGGCTCGTTCTATAGTCTCCAAGCTCCAGCCCATGGGATGAAGAAGAGCTGAATTCTGTCTAGGCTCCTTCAAAAGGCTTGGAATATGAAGAGCCTTGGAATGCCAAAAGGCTTGGAAACAAAGGGACTCCAAGTAGGATTGATAGGGAATTAAAATCCAAGCTACGAGCATAAGGGGTAGCTCATTATAAGAAAACGTGGCCCAGTTGGGTTAATGAACAAGCTGGGTGTCTGGAAACAGAGCAGTGCACTAACATGGTGTGCCACCATGGTGCGCGCCACCATGGTGTGCCACCATGGTGTGCCACCATGGTGTGCCACCATGGTGTGTGCCTGGCACATTCCAAGGCCAAACTCTTGGGTTTTGGGCTTGGCTAAGGCCAAGGTCGAGGGTTGGTGTATGGATTTGGGACAGTTTGGGGTGTTAACTAGGCTCTGGTATTGGGATGCACCTTGTCACCACTAGAGCAAATTCTACTAGAGAAATCCATCTACGAGTGGCTGCCAAATTAGGATGTCTACAGATGCCCTTCTCCGAGCAAGGTCAAGGGACAGATGGAACCAAGACCGATGCTCAGGGCTAACAAAAGACTCACCAATTGGTGCCAGTTGGGAAGTAGTGTTTGTTGTTGGCCTGAGTCACTTATTCGGCAGAATACACCAAAAGTCATGACTTGTTGCCGCACTGCAAATGCAAATGCAAAGCTATGCTAAAAATGCAGATGCAAAAAACTTGTTCAATCATGAAAACTAATGAAAGGCCAGGATACCAATGTAGGTGCCGATGATGCGTGCTAATGCTAATGTTACTGGAATGCAAACGCGTGTGTTGCATGCTAATGCGTATGTGTGCACTGAGCTCCGCTGGGGATATATGTAACTCTACACAATGCTAATAGGAATGTATGAGTAGGTAATGCTTATTCAATGATGCAGATGTAGTACGTGCAATGCAGAAGATGATTGCACGAAGTGGGGTACGCAATGCCAAGGATACCACACCGAGCAAGCAATGCCGAAGGAGAGCCATTGACACCCAATGTTGTGGGTGGCATGCCAAGCATGCGACGCCAACAAGGTGACTATGTAAGTTAGGTGGTATGATGGTTAATGCATGCAGTGTTGGGCACGTGATGCAGTGCATGCCACCTTGAGCAAGTAGTGTCGAGGACAAGTCACTAGCACTCAATGTTGCAGGTGGCGCACTAAGTTCACAATGGCATATGCAAAATTGCAAAGTGTTGGAACATAATGCTTTGATGCTAAGGGTGTGAATGCAAGGTTAATGCAATGCTAGTGCCATGCAAAGCGATAGGATGCAATGCCTAGAAAACAACATGCAATGAAAGCAGTGAGGTGTACCTAGATACAATATGCAATTCGTATGCTGGGACATGCAATGATATGTGATGAGACACAATGTGATGCAATGCGATGTGATGATATGTTAATGCAGCATCAGGAAGGGGCGTGATGAGTTGACGAACTCATCATCGGATAGTTGAGGTTATCAGCCCGATGATGAGTTGACAGAGTCATCACCGAATAGTTAGGGTTAACAGCCCAATGATGTGAGGAGCATGACAAGTACAAAACTTGCTTGCCAGAAGATGAGGCACGAAAGACAAACCAGCGAGCCTGTCGGTCAAGAGGGTCAATGATAAATCCATAAACCTATCACCAAGGATGCGTAAAGGTAACGTGAATACTACACTCGAAAGTGTAGGAGAGGTCCGACAACAATCCCGTGCTAGTTAGGGCGCCAGCTTAAATGCAGGCGAGACGATACCAAAGGGCAGCCGAAATGCCCTTGATGTCAGGAGGAAAGATGTAGGAAAAACAGCAGAAGGCTTTGCTACAAGAGGGAGTGGCCCATCCCTTGATGGTGTAGGCGTCCAGGCGTATGCTCTAACTCCTCTGCAAGGTGTGGTGGGGTATAGAGTTATGTCATGTGCCTCTTGCTCTTGGGCTTACTTCTGTCTTTGTCTTCTATCTTCTAATTCTTTTATGCCCATGTGGATTTATTTTTCCTTTTGCTCGCTCACTCGCTCAGTCACCTTAGCATTTTATCTCCCTCTTGGAGGTACAAGGTCCTTGCAGAGTTTGGACATTTCATCCGACATGTAATGGTAGTGGCTACCTCACTTACCTTGTTGTCTAGGTAGTGTTAGTTGAGGATGAGGACACTGGTATGATGCAGGCAAGCTTTCTGATTTACCTCATTGGGCATATGATTGGCATGCAAAATATTTTTATGATTTTTGGATTTTTCAATTTTTCTTTGTTTTGATGATTTTTTCGATTTTTCTGGTTTTTGATATTTCTAATTTTTTTTGTGGTTTTTCTAATTTTTTGTATTTTTAATTTCCGTTTTTTTGTGGTTTTTTGATATTTAATGGTGATGTAGAATAAGAAAACAAAGAAACAGGAGAAAAGGATACAACTCCAGTCCTTAATGCTGGTCACCTCACTCGTGCTGCTTTATTAGTGTATTTTAAATTTTCTATTTTTTTGTGGTTTTTTGATATTTAATGGTGATGCAGAATAAGAAAACAAAGAAACAAGAGAAAAGGATACAACTCCATTCCTTACTGCTGGTCGCCTCACTCGTGCTGCTTTATTGGTGTTGTTGGGGTCATTGGCTAATCTACCAGTGCTACCAGAGTTGTGGTAGATGTGGCTGGGACTGTTGCTACCAAAACCACTAGCTAGTGTCGTCTATCAGAGTCCTTAGTGCTGGCAGTCTCAATGCCACATTGAGCCCCCTGAGGGAAGATTAGGAACAAAGAGGTAACAGACCGATGAGATTGGCAGGATCCATCGGGGAAGAGCTAGGGCTAGAAGGAATAGAGGGAAGGAAGAAGATCCTCGAGCCTGCAACATCCTCAAGGTCTGAGAACTTAGGCGTGGGTGCATCAAGCTAGTCCAAGTGCACTTGTGCAAGTGTAGATGCTTGTGCAGGAATGAATGCAAGGGTGTGCTTCACCATTAAGGAGCTAATGCTTATGACCTTCCAATCGATTAGGTTCTGAATGGAATCCCACAAAGTGATGCAACTATCGGTCGAATGTCTGGCTCGATGATGAAAACTGCAGTACGCACTCATATCATACCACTAGGGAATAGGATCAGCAGCGGACGAGGGTTTGGGAGCCTCAGAAATGACTCAACCTTAGGGAAAATGACACTCAGCGGCTCCGTGAGAGGAATGTAATCCTCTTCAGCATGGTGAGGTTGCTTTCACATAGGTTGTCGTCCTTGTCGAGCTAGTGTGACTTGATGCATGGACTCGATTGTGGAGGGTGTATATGCAGTGTGTGGATAACTAGATGCAAGTGCTAAATAATTTGAGTCTAGCCAACTCTCTACCTCGACAAGTGTTGCAAGAGGTTGGGGGCATGCAGCGATTTCCATCTATTTGTTGTTGATGTCGGAGGTGCTATTGTATTTGCTGCCAGCGGTGGTGGCATGTTCAGCAATTGCAGAGAGTGTAGGGAAATTCCCACTTTGCAGTGAGTTTTCCACGTGCATGCCAGTCTGAATCAGAGATGCAAAAGATGAAATGGGCTGAATACTGAGCAGAGCCCTAGTTGCTGGCTACGCCCTTTTGTTAAAAATTGTGATAGACTCCTTATCAGAGGGTCTATCCTGTACTTGGGAGGCTAGGGCGTGCCAACGACTGATGTACTCCTCGAACAGCTCATGGGGTCTCTACCGAATTGTGACAAGATCCTCGCACTTAGGGATCAAGTCATGGTTGAAGGAATACTACTCTAAGAATGCCTGGGGGAGGTCATTCCAAGGCTTGATGGTGGCCATGTCGAATGAAGTGAACCACTTGAGGGCTGGTCCAGTTATACTCTTCTAGAATAGGTGGATCAAGAGCCTCTCATTGCCCTAGAGTGACACAACATCTCTGTAAAATGCCTTCAAATGCAAAATTGGGTAACCTCTACCATTGTATATTTCAAATTCTAGGATGAAGAAATTTAGAGGGAGTGATCCTTTGGAAAGTAGTAGAGGTCCAAAAATTGGTAGGGCTGGCGGTCTCCACCTTGCACTTGACAAAGTGTCGTCTTTAGATCATCCATCTGAGTAAGGTGGGCATCTAAGGTCGCTACAGTTGGTGATATGTTGTATGGGTCACACATGAATGTTCCTCTGGATCAACCTCTATGCTTTCTAGTGTCGAAGCATGGGGGCCAGCATACCCGTGCAAGGGGGCAAGATGTAGTGGCATGAATGTAGGGGCTAGTGCTAGATGCAAAGGAGATGGGTAGATTCCATTGTTGGAAAAATGATACTATCTATTAATTTTGATGATAACAATATAGATATCATGAATATTTTCAATCTTGTGAATAAGAATAGTCTATCAAATATCAAGATGAATGTTTCAAGGATAGACATGAAAAAACAAGACAAGGCATACAAACAAGATAAGCTTCCAAGAGAGACATCAAAGAAAATGGCTAGAAGACATGAAGAAAGGCAAATGAAGGACTCAAGGGCAAAGTTGTCATTTTCAATGTATTGCAAAAAATGATGTAATTTTTTATTGTCGTTCTTGATGTATTTTTCTAGAAGTGTAATGATCTCCCATCATAAGTCATTATCCTAGGAAGTTAGGGATACTCATAAGAATACCCTAAATATATTAAAAGGAAAATATAGAATCGAGGTCAAAAATAGAATATCGAATACCATCAGCATACCAAAATTAAAATGAATATAAAATTAAGGTTAATGACTAACAAAATCTGAACGGACTATGCTAAACAATTTTCAATCAACCAAATTTATTTGGCATACCGAACTGCGACCGTTGCAGATTTCGGTCGACCAAAGAATTTCGACATACCGAATCTTCTGTTAGCTAGCAAAAGATTTTATAGTCGTTAGACACAATTAGAGCTGAGCTTAACACTATAAATCATGGTCTAGTAACACCTTAGAAGGTCACCTAAGCATTCATAGTTATTATATTACTAGTGTGACAAGTCTTGAGCAAAAATTCACATCCTTTGCATTCTCCTTAGCCATTTTAAGTTACCATTCAGACATCATCAAGCTTGACAAGTGTTGGGAGATCACAAGAGAGTTGTAAAAGCTACTATTGTAATCTAGTTGAGCTGTGTACTTCTCGGGGGTGGGAGAAGGGATTGCTAGTTGTGGTGTAGAAGAGGTAATTCCTACTTGTAAATTTGTGTTATTAAGTAAAGGGAAAATCTCAACTGGGGAACTTGAGGAGTGGACTAGGCCAGGGTTGGCTAAACCACTATAAATTACTGAACATTCTTCATAGTCTTTTATCTTTGTTCTGTAATTACATCTTCTTTCTATTGAAATTTGCTTAAGGAAATTAAAATTGAATAAAAAGATAA
Organism: Posidonia australis; assembly: GCA_024699735.1. NCBI lineage: Eukaryota > Viridiplantae > Streptophyta > Magnoliopsida > Alismatales > Posidoniaceae > Posidonia > Posidonia australis. Next base: position 16,503 of record JAMKQA010018897.1, read on the forward strand.
AAATTCTCTATTCACCCCCCTCTGGAGAAGTCATTTGATCTTACAATTGGTATCAAAGCGGGTTATCTAGATATAGACTAATCATCTACTAGATGGCTTCATCATCATCCCATAATATTGTAGAAGGTTAAAGAATAAATTGGCCTCCTATTTTTGATAGGGTAAATTATAGCTATTGGAAGTGTAGAATGATAATCTATTTAAAATCAATTAATTTTGAATTATGGGATATTGTTGTGAATGGATTCACCTTAAGTTCCAATTCTTATAGAGAATGGAGTAATGAAGTGAAAGCCTTAGCTCAATTAGATGCAAAAAGATTGAATATCTTATTTTGTGGTATGAATCAAGAACAATTTAATAGAATATCAAATTGCAAATCCTCTCATGATGCATGGCACGTCTTACAAGTTACTCATGAAGGAACAAATCAAGTTAAAGAGACTAAAATAAATGTGTTAGTACACAAATATGAATTGTTTAAGATGAAACAAAATGAAACCAATTAGAATTGTTCATTAGATTTAATGAAATTACCAATACTCAACAATCTCTAGGTAAGGAATTCTTTCAAAGTGAGCTTGTAAGGAAAATCATTCGGTCTCTCACTCCCGATTGGGAAAAGAAGACCATAGCCATTGAGGAAGCTAAGGATCTCTCTACTACTCACTTGATGATCTAATTGGTAACCTCACTTCGTATGAAGTTCAAATGAAAGAGAAAGAAAATGAAAAATCACTCAACAAAAAATCAATAGTCTTAAAAACCACCATTGATTCAGAGGAATCAAAAAGTGAGGATGATGAAGATGTGGCAATGTTAACTAGAAAATTTAAAAGGTTTATAAAAAGAGGTAAGTTTCGAAAGAAAAAGAACATTATTGAAACTCCACCGTGCTTCAAATGCAACAAACCTGGTCATATTAAAAAAGATTGTCCTTTACTTAAAACTAAAACATTTAAAAATGATAAGAAGACTAAAAAGAAGGCCCTTCAAGTTACTTGGGATGAAAGTGACTCATCCTCTAATGAAGACTCTTCTTCGGATGGAGAAAGAACAAATATGTGCTTCATGACTCTAGAAGGTAGATATGATTTATTCCAAACTAATGAAGAGTGTTCTATGGATGAACTCATTGAAGGATTTAATGAACTTTACTTGAAATACAAAGCCTTGAAATCCAAATATAAAAACTCAAATCAAACTATCACCTCATTAACAAGTCAAATGAATCATTAATAAATGAAGGAAAGACACTTCTTGATGAAAACCAAAAATTAGAAAACAAAAATATTGAATTAAATATGGACATTGACCACATGAAATATAAAATGAAGAATTTAGAAAATGACATTACATCATTAAAATTTAAGAGCAATGACTTATTAACAACTATTACAAAATTTACCATGGGAAAGGAAATTTTAGATAAAATCCTTTCTAGCCAAAGACCATCCTTAAATAAACATGGAATTGGGTTCACTAAATTTCAAGAATTCCATATGAAAATAGTTTTGTGAGAGCTATTACAAATGAGAAATATGTTTTTGTGGTAAAGAAACAACAAAGAGGGTGGACCCCAATAGGGAATAATTGGGTTCTAAAATCTAACAAACCTGGACCCAAAATGATGTGAATACCAAAATCATCCCATCCTTCTTGTAATGCAGGATGAAATCCAAATGGATTCTTGACAGTGGATGCTCAAGGTATATGATGAGAGAAAAGGATCTACTATGCTCATACACCGCCAGGGAAGATAGAACGGTGACATTTGGAGATAATGCTAAAGGAAAAATTGTTGGAATCGGCCATGTCGGTAATTCTGATAACTCCTCTATTGAAAATGTCTTACTTGTTGATGGATTAAAACACAACCTCCTTAGTATTAGTTAATTATGTGATAAGGGATACAAGGTTATTTTTGATAAAAAGGAATGTCTCATAATTGATTCTCTTACAAGCAAAGTATTATTTGTTGGGTCTAGGAAAAATAATGTATATAAATAAATTTAACTTATGAACATAAATCATGCCTTTCATCTACAAATGATGATAAATGGCTTTGGCCATGCTAGCATGAGTCAATTGTCCAAAATTTCCAAGAATGAAAGTGTTATTGGTTTACAAAAATTGGATTTTCAAAATGATAAACTTTGTGATGCATGCCAATTTGGAAAACAATCTAAAACCTCATTTAAGGTGAAAGATTGTGTTTCCACTACAAAACCTCTTGAACTCGTCCACATGGATTTATTTGATCCTAGAAGGACATTATGTTTTGGTGGAAAAAGATATGCATTTGTATTGCTTGATGATTTTTCATGATTTACTTGGATTTTATTTCTAGCAAACAAAAATGATGCATTTTTTGAATTTCGAAAGTTTTGCAAGAAAATACAAAATGAAAAGCAATTGAAAATCATCAAAATTAGAAGTGATCATGGAGGAAAATTTGAAAACTTTTGTGAAGAAAATGATTTTATGCATGATTTCTCTTTTCCTAGAGCTCTTCCTCAAAATGGAGTGGTAGAAAGGAAAAATAGAACCTTACAAGAAATGGTAAGGACCACGCTTTGAGAAAATAATTTACCAAAACACTTTTGGGCCGAAACCGTAAATACAACTTGTTACATTTTGAATCATGTCACTCTTAGGCCAATCTTAAACAAAACTCCTTTTGAATTATGGTTTGGAAAAATTCCAAGGATTTCATATTTCAAAGTATTTGATTGCAAGTGTTTCATTCTTAATACTAAAGATACATTGGACAAATTTGATTCTAAATCTGATGAAGGTATTCTTGTAGGATATTCTACAAGAATCAAGGCATATAATGTTTATAATAAAAGAACTTCAACTATAGAAGAGTCCATGCATGTAGATTTTGATGAAAATCTAATTAAAGTTATTGATGTTGAAGATGAACCTGAATTTAATCATAATATAAATAATGAACAAACTAATCAAAATGTAGAAGAACCTAATGAAAATCCCAAATCATGGCAATATGTGCCTAGTCACGCCAAAGAACTCGTCATTAGTGAGGTCTCCATGGGAATTTTGACTAGATCAAAACATGAAAATGAATATGGTACTTATGCTTTTGTTTCATCCAAAGAACCCAAAAATGTGGATGAAGCATGTAATGATGATTATTGGACTTTAGCTATGCATGATGAGCTAAATCAATTTAAAAGAAACAATGTGTGAGATTTAGTCCCAAATCCTGGAAATCAACAAATCATTGGAACTAAATGGATTTTCAAAAACAAATTAGATGAGTTTGAAAATGTAATTAGAAATAAAGCTAGGCTTGTGTCCCAAGGCTATAATTAGGAGGAAGGCATCGATTTCGATGAAACCTATGCTCCTGTAGCTAAATCAGAATCCATTAGAATTTTATTAGCATATACCAGTCAACTTGGATTTAAACTCTTTTTATGTAATTTATTCAGTGTCTCCGTTTATGTTGTTTTTGCTTATGATAAAAAGGGGGAGACAAACATTAGAATACATTCAGAAGAAAAACTTGAAAACGATTACTATTGATAGGGGGAGTATTCTTGATATTTTAAACTTTTAAACCATGCCTAAAGATAAGGGGAGAAAAATTGAAAAATATTTATGATTTTGCCATCATCAAAAAGGGGGAGATTGTTGAAGAAAAGATACTATCTATTTAATTTTGATGATAAAAATATAAATTTCATGAATATTTTCAATCTTGTGAATAAGAATAGTCTATCAAATATCAAGATGAATGTTTCAAGGACAGACATGAAGAAACAAGACAAGGCATACAAACAAGACAAGCTTTCAAGAGAGACATCAAAGAAAATGGCTAGAAGACATGAAGAAAAGCAAATGAAGGACTCAAGGGCAAAGTTGTCATTTTCAATGTATTGCAAAAATTGATGTAATTTTTTATTGTCGTTCTTGATGTATTTTTCTAGGAGTGTAATGATCTCCCATCATAAGTCAACATCCTAGGAAGTTAGGGATACCATAAGAGTACCCTTAAATATATTAAACGGAAAATATAGAATCAAGGTCAAAAATGGAATACCGAATACCATCGGCATACCAAAATTAAAAATGAATATAAAATTAGGGTTAATGGCTAACAGAATCTAAATGAACTATGCTAAATAGCTTTCGGTTAACCAAATTTATTTGGTATACTGAATTGCTCGACTGTTGCAGATTTCGGTCGACCAAAGAATTTCATCGTACCGAATCTTCTGTTAGCTAGCAAATGATTTTATAATTGTTAGACACAAATAGAGCTGAGCTTAACACTATAAATCATTGGTCTAATGACACTTTAGAAGGTCACCTAAGCATTCATAGCTATTATATTACTAGTGTGACAAGTCTTGAGCAAAAATTCACATCCTTCGCATTCACCCTAGCCATTTTAAGTTACCATTCAGACATCATCAAGCTTGGCAAGTGTTGGGAGATCACAAGAGAATTGTAAAAGCTACTATTGCAATCTAGTCGAGTTGTGTACTTCTCGGGGTGGGAGAAGGGATTGCTAGTTGTAGCGTAGAAGAGGTAATTCCTACTTGTAAATTTGTGTTATTAAGTAAAGGGAAAATCTCAAGTGGGGAACTTGAGGAGTGAACTAGGCCGAGGTTGGCTAAACCGCTATAAATTACTGAGCATTCTTCATTATCTCTTATCTTTGTTCTGTAATTACATCTTCTTTCTATTGAAATTTGCCTAAGGAAAATTAAAATTGGTTAATAGGATAAAAATTTTCTATTCACCCCCCCTCTAGAGAAGCCATTTGATCCTTATAGCCATGCGATGCTGTGGAAGGTGTAGAGTGTGGGAGTGCTAGCAGTTGCATTGGCACGACGCCTGGCAATGGGCTTGAAAAATGTTGTGCTCCTGCCAAACCAAAGGTTTGATCACCAAATGATGGAGATGCATGCTATGCAGAGTGTTGTGCAAATATGGTAGGCTGGGAAAGTGTTGTGATCACTGGGGAAAGAGGTGTAGTGAAGTAAATCTATGCAGCTAAGGTGGGGAGCACCTGCACCTCAGGGGTCAAAACAAATGAGGCCAATGTAGGATTGTGTGCTAACACCAAGTCCTGTAGCTATTGCACAAGAGTTGTCATATGCTGCAATTGCATAGATAGGGTCTCATTGGCAACAATGCCGAGGGATGAAGGAGAGAATGAGACAGATGCGAGAGGTGGTTGAATACTAGGCTAACCAATGAGCAGAGAACTCATCGTAGAAGTTGCTACAGCCAAATGGGGGGTAGAAGTAGGAAGGCTTTGGGAAGGGTCGACAGTTGTCACCTTCAGAGCAGACATGGTGGTCACCAAAGGACATTCAATGACGAGCTCCTACTCAGCAAGGGTTTGCCCTTGCCACAAAGGAGGTATGGATTCCTCATGTGCACAAGAATGATGTGCATGGGAAGAGGCGAAAGGAGCAGCAGAAGAGGTCAAAGTAGGAGGAGGAGGAGTAAAAAGCAAAATCTCCTCTAGAGCAGCAGAAGGAGGCTTATTGGCTTTCTGGGCCATAGCAGACCACAAGCAAACACAGACAGAGTTTTGAGGGAAAGGAAGAGTTTGAGGACAAGGGCGAGCTATCGAAGAGAGTGGTAGATAGTTTGGATGACAAAGAGGGGAGAAAGGACCACATGAGGTTGCCTGCGGCAGCGACGCTCGAGTTCTGGGTTAAGGACCTTGCACCAAGCTACCTATGTATATAGGTAAAACAACAACACGTATCAGAACCTAAAAAAATGCAATGCAAATGATTAAGGTTACGTGCAAAATACAAATGAATGCCCTAGTTTGTCCTCTCTTACTATGCATGTCCCAAGTCGGCCGTCCATTCTAGACTCACTCGCGAGTAATGGGTTTTGACTCGGGTAGAAAGTAAGGTTGCCACTCTAAATCCTGGCTAAAGCTCAGGCAGTGAATGGGTGGTGCATAGGTAGCCTCGATGCCTACCAAAGTCGTGACCCTAGACAAGGGTCACCCTCTAGTAACATTGACGTGACCCTAGACAAGGGGGGACAAACCGATAACTCATCCTATACCAAAGCTATAGAATGAGAGATTGCGACTGCCCTTCTTAGACTGTGGGTGGACACAAGAGAGGAGAAGATGCATGCTTTCTAGAATGCTTATGCGAGATGCTTTATGTCTTTTACTTGGATTTTATTAAGTTGGATAGGGGAGAGAGTGCATTGAAGTCTTTAGTTCCACCTAAACATTTATTTTATTTTTGTGAGTTTTATATTAAGCCAGTAAATGGAAGCAAAAAAGTCTCTATTTTTCCTAAAATGGCAAGTGCGAAAGGGGAAGAAAACACGCAAGTATGGTAGGCAAACAAGCATACATCAGGCAAAAAGCATGATCAAGGCCTGTACACGTGCCATGTTAACACGACGGTGAAAAACGAAAACATCCATCACATCAAAAGGCAGTCAACATGGCATGTGCAAGTGTAGTGACATAGTAAGAGTGTGGAAAGAAAAAACAATATTCAGCAAGGAAAAGGCATATAAAAGCATGCATGTAATGACAAGCAAATTCAGATAAAATGAGAAACAAGAAAATGCACATGCCAACAGAAAGTAAAAACAAAAGTCGGAATCTAGTCCTCCTCAACAGAGTCGCCAATTCCCGTAACTATGCCGGCGAACACTCATGTAAGGTGCGAAAGGTTGAACACACGAGCACTAGCAAAGTCATGGCAAAGACTCCTAGCATAAGAATGAAAGGATGCATAAGGGGAGTTGCACCTAATCTACTTTAATGGGAGACAAGGAAAGCCATATGAAATGCAAATGCAATGCTCTATGCCTAAGGAATGCGACATTTTGGTCATTACGGGGTAGAGAGATGGAAAGGATTCCTGTTACATGTGGGGAAGGTGTAAGGCACCCCACACATCCAAAAATTTGATATTTCAAGGCTTATCACTCGCATGGTGTGGCTTATGCACATATGCTCATTTATGTCTAAAATGCAAGCTTTATTATGCCTAAAATGCATGCTTGATGCTATGCCAAATGCGTGCTCAATGCCATGTCAGATGCAAATGGGCGGAAAGCCATGCAACATAATGCTTAGTAATGCTATATCAGTTCTAGACTAGAACACAATGGCACAAGTACAATCTGCTAGGGACATAGGTGCAGCGATCATGTCTAGCCCAAGAACATCGAATAGCATGCATCATAGGTGATTGTGACGCAAATGTATGTTCATATGTCATGCTAAATGATATGCAAATGCTTCGATGTCATGCAAAACTAGTGGTGGACACAACCTATAGCTCAGCCTCGCTACTTAGACTTTGAACCATATGCTGGCACAAAGCAATCGCACTGACATAGCCCAAAAGGGTGGCCGATTCATAAGAGTTCAAGTAGTAAACATCACTGCTTTACTAAGTGCAACATACGTGCTATCTAGGGTGTATGATGATGAAACTATGTAGGTATGGTCATGGTATATCCAAGAACAAACACGCAAAAAACCAGAGCTAAATGCAAGCGAGAGGACATGCAAATTAGGGTGCGAAAACCACTGTTTGCACGCTCAAACCTTGCTAGTGCACCAGGATAGTGTGCCAGCCTAGTGCACCAACATGGTGCTCTAGGTAGGTGTGCCAGTGTAGTGTACCAATTTGGTATGCCTATCTGGTGTGCCCTAGGTGCTTTATTTCAGACAACAAGCTTGCTCACTGGAATTGAGAATCTCTTGTGATCGAATAGGCCAAGCGGTAGTCCAGTGAGCACGAAGGGGTTATGATATACATGCCTAGTGGTTTAGTTGGGATCCTAGGAGCATGGATGTTTCCTCCCACCTCCACTTTCCATAAATGGGTTCTCCAACGACCCATGGCTAGAAATGCGGCCTGCGGGCATCATGACAGCTTACTGGTGTTTTTAGAGGTCGAGAGTGCTAGGTTGAATGATGAGGATGTTGTGCCAATGCAATAGGATGCTAAAATAGTGGATGCAATTGTTCCTTCCCCACCTCAACCATGTTGTGTTCGTTGGAGTTCACCTAGCCACACTCATGATTGTATGTGCGGGAGTCTCATCGGGCAACACAAATGGACTGAGGGGGAGTGAAGGAATGTCATGGTGCATGTGAATGCAAATAGGGAAAGATGTATGAAAGGATGCGTGAAATAACATGTAGATGATGCGAACACAGGTGATGCTTATGGATGAGGGAATATATGCATGATTTATGTCATTACAACCAAGAAGAACGTACGGAAATAGATAACACAACAAATGGAAAACTTGCAAGAAAGTCCATAAGCTTGCATGATGCAGAGATCATACCTATGCGTGGACGGACTATCCTCCCAGCATTGTATCTTGTGGCGGTCCGGTGATGTTCGACGACGATAAAGGCACATAGAGGATAGTTGTTGAGATGTTGTGGATGCACAGAGGTGCTATGGGTGCAGTGGCTGTTTGGTTTGGGTGGCTGGAATAGGGCTACGCAACGAGTGGGTAGGCACTACCGATGGCCCAATTCCTAGGTGCTCTAGTGATGGTTGATGTTGGATTGAGAGTAATAGGAAGGAGGGGCTCATTCTTTAGTATCTAAGCTCCAGCCCAAGGGAAGAAGAAGAACTAAATTCGATCTAGGCTCCTTAAAAGGCTTGGAATATGAATAGCCTTGGAATGCAAAAGGCTTGGAAACCAAGGGACTCCATGTAGGATTGATAGGGGATTAAAATCCAGGCTAGGGACATTAGGGGCAGCTCATGATAAGTGGTAAAAAAATGTGGCCCAGTTGGGTAGATGAATAGGCTGGGCATCTGGAAACAGAGTAGTGCACCACCATAGTGCACCACCAACGCAACCATGGTGTGCCACCAACTCCATCAAGGTGCGCCACCAACGCCATCAAGGTGCGCCACCATTATGTGCCTAGCACATTCTAGGGCCAAACTCTTGGGTTTTGGGCTTGGCTTGGTGGAATGGCTAAGGTCGAGGGTTGCTGTAAGGATTTGGGACAGTTTGGGGTGTGAACTAGGCTCTGGTATTGGGATGCGCCTCATCATCACTAGAGCAAACTCCACTTGAGAAATCCGTCTACGAGTGGCTGCCAAATTGGAGTGTCTACAGTCGCCCCAGTAATCCTTAGAGAGGCTCATCAATGATGGCTCTTGCTTTACTAGGGTCCACCTCGATTCCCCTCTGGCTGATGATATAACCGAGGAGCTTCCCTAATGATACTCTAAATATGCACTTACTGGGGTTGAGACAAAGCTTGTATTTCTGTAGATGGTCAAATAGTTTTCTCAGGTTGGCAAGATGGTCTTCGGGCTCTCTAGATTTGGCAAATATGTTGTCCACGTACACCTCAATTTCTTAGTGCATGAGGTCGGGGAATAGTGCTATGATCGCTCTCTGATATGTGGTGCCTACATTCTTAAGACCAAATGACATCACCTTGTAACAAAAGATTCCTCAAGGGGTAATAAATGATGTATTTTCCATGTCTTCTTCTACCATTTTGATTTGATTATAACCTAAGAAACTATCCATAAATGACAACATCTTATGTCCTACAATATTGTCCACCAGGACGACAATGTATGGTAGTGGAAAGTCATCTTTTAGGCTCGCCTTATTCAGATCTCTATAATCAATGCACATGTAGATCCGTTCATCTTTCTTCGACACTAGTACTACATTGGCAAGTCATTCTGGATAGAGGACAACCTTGAGAAAGTCAACTTTCTGTTGTTTCATGATCTCATCTTTGAGCTTAAGCAGCCATTGTAGTCACCATCTGTTGAGTTTTTGCTTTATTGACTTGACATTAGGCTTAAGCAGTAAAGTGTGCATGACTACCTCAACATCCAGGCCAACAATGTCATCATTACTCTAGGCAAAGACGTCTATGTACTCTCAAAGGAAGGTGATAAACTCAGCGTTGGCCTGGAGCGACAACCTGGCACTGATGCGTACTTCTTTGATGTCGTTTGCTGTGCCGATATTGACTAGCACTATTTCCTCTTTGATGTGGAGGTTTGAGCCCTTTGGATCATTGTCATAGGGCTAGAACTCTGGTAGCATGTCATCATTCTCATCTGCACCCGTATCATCTTCGTCCTCATAGGTTATGAGCTCAAACAGGATCTCTTGTTCAAATACAGGACATGTGACATCAAAAGAGAAAACCTACTCTGACAAGCCCTACTCCGACTGTTGCTCCTATCGGTGCCTGAGGAGGGTCACATGGACCTAGGTATTCCTGTGGTGGCACTAGGTGGCCTTTGCACTGGTATTCTCTGAGCTTACTGATGGACCAGGCTTTTCTGCCTCTTCTGCTATCATGTCTTTATTAGTAATTATTGAATTTTCTAATTTTTTGTATTTTTTGCTGTGGGTCTTTATTTGGTGGCTATCTCTATGCTGACTATTTTGGATACCACCATCTAGGCTCTTTGCTAAGCCTATTCCAGGATGTTTCTTTTTAACCCTCACCTTAAGCCCTGGGTTGTAGATACCACCTAGACCCGCCTTCTGACTGCTGGGAGATTAACCCCCTTGGTCTCATCATAACTTATCCTTCTTCTTCCAAGACCATGATCGCTGATTGGTCCTAGGGCTTCAAGGGTGATGTTGGCTCTGATTTGGTAGCTAGTGCCTTACCCTTCCTCCCCTTGTTCTCCTTGGCCGCGTCCTCTACCAATACAATGAGTTGTTCTTGAAATAGTATCTCCAGCTCATTGAGCATTTTGTCTACTTGAGCTTTTATGGCAGCACCATCCTCCTCGTCAGAGGCAAAGTCGACATAATAGACAAGGGCTAACCCACGTTCTTCATGTCCTAGTGTTCCTGTGCCTGGAGCAACGCTTCTGGCCGTGAACTGAATCTAGATTGGCGAAGATGGTACTGGAAGGGCTACAGATTGCTGCAAAGGGTGCATGAAGGAGGCTCTCGCTATTGTTTGCTGAACTGACTACTAGATAACTGTGAGAGGAGCCACGCCTTCTCCTAGCATACGTGGACTAATGTACTACTGATATCCCATTTTCGTATTTCCTAGAATTCATTTAGGATAAGAACTCTTGAGGCTCCCCAAATCACATGGCTAAGGAGTTATAACATATTTTCTAGATTTTTTCCATGGAATTTCTGAAATATTTCTAGGTTTTTATCGTATCTCTATGGATTAAGATAAAAGACAGGGGGTAAACTGTAAAAGACTAGGATGTTGCCAGCATGACAGGCGACAGAACTAATTGCCAGTTCAACAGGCTATGAGTCTCATCACCGCATGAATAGGCAACAAGAATCCTAGACATCTCTCCCCACATAATTTGTCATCCCGAGCCTTAATATGACATATGGGACATTTATAAATATTATCATGATTTTCCCCTTAATTATTATAATTTCTATAATTTTCCAACATTTAAATATCTATGCATATCATATAAATCATTATAAATGCCAAATAATTCCATAAAATTATTGAAATTTTGATGACTTGATAATTAAGATTACTTATGTTTATTTCTACCAAGAATAAGATTTTATGATAAGCTATCACATTTTAATGTTATAGCTTATATTTAATTCATGATAATGCTAAAAAAATAAAGATAAAATCCAAAATATTTAAATGATTTCCACTCTATTTTAAATCAAATATATCTTTGATTTTGACTAATATTCTCATAATTATTAAATATTTAATTTTCAAATCCAATTTACTTAACATTTTAAGTGGATTTTCAATTTGGAAATTAATCTAAAGTATCTTTCAATTATGAGTATGATTTTTCTTGATTGATTTGGTCAATATTTGATAATAGATTCGTAATAGATTTTATGATCTTAATTTTTCAAATTATGCTTTTTTAGTAGCTCGTTGCCACTTGGATAGGAGACTAGCTGACGAGGTAGATTTCATACTAGTTGGCTGTTGATTCACCACGTGTGCTTAATCGAGGATTTATAGCCTTGTCACCTACATTAGCGGCGACTCAATAATCCTATTGCCTGGTCGATAGGTAACGAGATCTAAAAAGTGATTTTTTTGCTATATATGCGATTTTAATCGTGGCCATTGATCTCCCACTCATCATTGACGAGGTTTGGAGCCCCTAAACTCTTTAAATTGATCCCTAGGTCTAGAGTTTGAAGGGAGAGACATTAAAATCTTGAGGAGCCAACTTAAAACCCTAGAAAGGAGAGAAAGAGAGAGAGACATAGTCCCTCCTCCATGTCCATCTTCTCCTAGAAGCTCAGATCCAGAGATCCAACCCCTTTCAATAGCTATAGCATGTCTCTGGAGCTTAGTCCATCGACCTCCACTTCCTCCAACTCCCACGTCAAGCACCAAGGGTGAAGGGAGTATTTCGTCCAATTTATTTCATTCTTTCTCAAATAAAACTTGCATTCATAGATAGGCCATGGCATATGCATGCAGGGAACCACCCCCTGGCTAGTATTAGATCTGTTTATTCATGTTGTTTATTTTTCTTTTTTGTTATCACTTACTACACCTAGTCTAATCCATTTCCATTTTCTTTATTTTTTTTTCTTGTTTGTTTTGCAAGGGAAGAATACTACATAGCATGAGGAAGTTGTTGCACAGCATCTTGCTACTGACCTAGTGAACCAAGAACCCACATCATCACAACCACCAACTCCCATAGGCATCTTGTCAACTGACTGCAACGAAAGACAAGTGGCGATCACACAAAGAATCATCAATGTGAGTGGACACGACGAAGATTCTCCATCAACCCCTAAATCCACATCCACATGTATGATGTTGTGAAGAGTGACAACCATGCTGGATTTGCTAAGGCGGATAGTGGTGGTGCTAGTACTATTGTTGAACTCTGTAGTGAGGCAAGCTGAATTGCTGGCTTGATTGAGGTGGCTGACTAATCCACCAATGAGTCTGATTGTTGTGAGACAATTGTAGACTGCATAGGTGAGCTGGTAGACTGTGCTGCTGGACTAGTGGCTGTGCTAAAGCTACAGTGGTGGTTGATGAAAATATTGGTCGAACTACACAAGGAATTTACATTATTAAACCCTCTGCTGTGTCTACTGTATCTGCTACCACTGTGATGGGAGGGGCTAGTGCTAGTGGTACTTACCCAGACTGTGCTAGCCACTGCTTATCTCTTTTGTTGGCCAATTCAAATCCCTCTGCACATGAGTGGTCTTCGTTTGAATAGTAATCTTTGATACAAACCAACTCATTTGTACTGAGTGAAGTGTCCTACTGTTGTGCTATCTCTGCCGTAGATGAACTCTAGTTGGGGTCGAGAACACCTGCATCGATGAAGTAAGTCAAGTCAAAGGGAATAAAAAGCTCCCTCATCCTCTGTGATTAGCTTATAATGCATACATATTTTATTCCCATATTTATCTATTTTGTATATAAATAATATTACTCAAGATGTTTTGTGCAAATTTTATAGGAATTTGGAGACCTAGAAAGAACTTGGAAAAAAGAAGGGAAAAAGAATAAATGTGCAATAAAGGAACATGTTCCACGTGCGTCAATACCAAGAAAAATATCACTTAATGGATTTGACCAAGTCAGAGCTTATCTCGGCTGATGTGGACACCTCTCAAGTGCCCAATTGTGGAATTGTAACATCTGTGCCTGGCTTTTCCATTTAATATAAACCATGGAATTTCTTGTAATTATTGGTGTGTGGTTTATTAATGGTAAATCCAGATTGTGTTTGTTGGCTGTGGGCTCTCCCTGTGTTTTTTGCCCCTGATTTCTCCCTTGTGGTGTGATTTTCTTTGGCTAGTTGGTCTGTTCTACTTTGGGACCTATGTTTGGGTGTGATGCCCACTTGGGCTTGGGCTTGGACCCAGTCAAAGAGCCAACGGTGCCTGTGACCCCTTATTTTTCTTCTCTCCGCGCCCGTGACTTGCGATCGGTCCTCTCCTACGCGTGTGGGCTAGCGGGAGGGCTGCTCGTCCCGTCCCTTCTGGAGCAGCGAGGCTAGCAACGGATCAGTGTGCTTCAAGGGATGGCAGGCGCGGTGGTGGCTTTAAAGACGGAGGCGGGTCGTGTGGGGATAGAGGGAAGAACAAGAGATAGAGGGCTAGAGGGAGTGCGGAGGCTGAGAAAAGGTCGCGTGTCGGAGGAGATCGCGCGAGTGTGGGGGGAGGCTGGTGCCATGCGCCGTCGGAGCTTGAGGACACGCGAGGCTCGTCGAAGCCAGGTACGCATCCCTCCTTCTGCTTCTTTTCCTCGGTTGAGGCATGTTAGGTTAAAGGAGAAAGTCATGGATAATCATGTTAAATCATGCAAAAATGAGGAAAATGTTGGGAATGAGAGGAATAATGTGGTTATGTTGATATCATGTTGATTCGCGGGTGTTTTGTAAGATTTTCGTGGGTATTCTTGAAGCATGCTATAGTGATTGTGTTTGGGCTTGATGCCTTTATGATTTTTGATAGAACAGCATGCTTAGCGGTTTTATGATCGGGTTGAGTGGTTTTGAAGTAGACTTGGAGGTCTACACCTCATGTTTTATTGGTAATTTTCGTGGCATGTTTGATGGGTCCGATCCTTACTCCCACTTTGGGGAGAAGAAACGGCCAAGGTCGGGGAGATTACTGCAATTGCAGAAATTCGGTATGCCTAACTGGATTCGGAATGCCGAAATGCTCCCAAGTGGTTCCCTGGACCATTGATTCGGACAACCGAAGCATTTTGGTCGACCGGATCAAGGGATTTCGGACGACCGGATGATTTCAGTCGACCGTTCTAGCGGGGGACTGGTTAATCTGATAGGGATTCCGAATGTCGAAATACTTCAGTCGACCGAATCAGGGAATTTCGGTCGACCAGAATGAAATTCGGTATGTTGAATCAGGACCCTGAGCCATTATGGGAAATGTTTAGAAAAATGTTGATAAATATGGATAAATACATGATAAATGTATGAAATGCATGGAAATGACTTGTGAGATGATGCATGCAAATATGTTATTCTTTTTATG
>JAMKQA010018898.1:0-17125 GCA_024699735.1 Posidonia australis
TTCAAAGTTTTTTTATCATTTCCATGGACTTCCGTAAATTTACCGCGTTTCCACCGACATTTCCACCGATGTCCGACACGTTTCCTATTTTTGTCGGACCGAAGTCCGACACGAAACCGACGTTTAATTCTATGGCTCTATCATAATACTTGTAATTTCAATTCTTTTGAAAATTTCTCCTATATTGCAAAATTTTTGGCAGTTCTCTTGGTATAAGATGTTCATTGAGAATTTTTTCACCTAAAAGAAAGTTTGAAGTGGAAAGATTAACTGGTTATGATCTACTTGAATTTGTTAGAAATATGGCACTGTTTGTCAGAAATGATCTGCATGAGTGTTTTTCCCTCTCTCTCTTTTTTCTTCTGTCAGGTGTATGCTCTTACCAGGGAAAGGGATACACTTAGGAGAGAACAAAATAAGAAAAGTGACGTGGCTGCTCTTTTGAAAGAAAAGGATGAAATCATCAGTCAAGTGATGGCTGAAGGTATGACCCTAAAGAACCCTTGTTTCACTATTCTGATTCCCTTGTACAAATTTCTGATTCTACATGGAGAATTTTGGAAGTTTTTTTATTCCTTGTCATGTTTATTTACCTAATCATATATACTGAGAAGTGAGAACACATATTGTTGTTGGAGCATGCTAGTTGGTTTACTTTACGGAAGTTTGTATTGAGTTTATTTATGATGCCAAATATGACATACACTATCTAGTAAAAGTAGTAAGTAAACCTTTCACATGGAAATTACTATATCTTGTTTTTAGAGAATAAAGATATCCCATTTTCCACTGTAATCATGTAATATGTCTGCTCATATGAATATGAACGTGCCTTAGTTTCCTCCTCTGAGGCCCTGCTAACTTTTGTAAATTTCTAGTTTTGTCAAATTGTGCATATTTAGCCCATTGAGTTGTTGTACCATAGACAATATGCTACCTTGCAATTACTTGCATACGGTTCTTGTTATCCTTCATAATGACTGCTTTTGTCAAGTTGCCCAGATGTATTCTTTTCTAATCTTGGTTTTCTCTTTATTTATTTTTTCCTGCAGGTGAAAACTTATCCAAAAAGCAAGCTACCCAGGAAGCCACTATCAGAAAATTAAGGGCACAGGCACGAATTAGCATTTGGAAGCAGATCATAAACATTTTTTGAACGTTAAATATAACTATTCTGCATATATTTATCTTTCTTTTTATGTGGAAACAGATCAGGGAATTTGAAGAGGAAAAGCAGAGGCTCAACTCAAAACTTCAGGTATTTTAGTGATCAATGTCTTTTTGGAATATGAAAACCTGATTAATGCAGTTGCCAATGTGGATGCTAGATCCTCATGAATTTCAGGGGGAAATATATAATAGGAATAAAATATTAGTAAATAAGTCTGTTGAGCAGGATTTGTGACAACTAACGGAAAACTTTATTGAAGAAAAAAATTCACACAATAATGCATGATGACTACTGACAATAAGTCGATAGACCCAAAAAAACAACAGACTCATCTGTCTGCCTACCTACTGCAGTAGGCTCACCTCGAACAAGCTCCTTCCTGAGCCCATTAGCGAGTAAAATTGCAACAAAGAAAAGTGGTCCATATACTCATACATCCGACCGAATGAGAATTTGGTGGCCAACATCCAACCTTTCATGTTTAGAGCAACCTTCCAACTAGAAGTTTGAACAATTAAGAACCTCATTTGTCGGTTCGGTGGAAGTTAAAGGAGCATGTATATTTTTGATATTTAAGATGCAACTTCACCAAGAAGGTACCACTACAAACAGAATCTGGCCTTACACAATCCTTACTGTTTTGTTGAAACTTGAAGAAGCAAAGCATACAGAAATGGTCACTCTGCTTGCGGGGGTTAAGACTGCATAGCTACTGACCTTCCCTAGTACTGTATATTGGTGGAAGCCTCGTGCAATGAGTACACCCCCTTTCTTAAGGATGCGAAGTAACTCCATCGGGGTTTCCAACAAGGTAGAGGATATTCACAGGGTTTCCAACAAAGGTAGAGGACACAATCCTCCTATCCAACGCAAACAGCTAGATTCTATGGTTCTTTATCTTCAAGAAGATGTTAATAAAAAAAATCTGAATGATAGTCACCTATGGTTCCTGCCAACCAAGGATCATCCCAGAAAAATACTAGGTTACCATCCTTTTCCACATGCAACAAGTATAGCATGGGATCGTGACCCGAATTGTGATGCATTTGGAATCTATGATGTATTATATTTTGCTTCTTTTAACTCTCTGAAGATGAATTCTTTTGCATGAGCCAGCTCACTCCACTGCTTTTCTTCATGTAGTTCATTTACCTTATTCCTTTAGGAGATCTGTTTAATTTTTAATGGATTGACAAACAATCAAATTTCTATTGTTTTGCATCCTGTTTAATGGTTGTTCCCTGATTTTCCAAGTTCTATTTTTTACTCAAACAGTTATTCAAGGATTTCACTTGATTAATTTTCTGAGGCCATTGACTTCACTATATCTAAATTACAAGCATCTGCATATTTCTTTTTATGCATAGCTGCAGCTCTGCTTTATTCAATGATGTTATTCTGCTCCTAACATCACCGACAAAACAATGATGATCTACTCAGTTTTTAAATGCTGCATAGCAGTTTGCATGTTCCTTCTCATGAGGAAATTTATTTAATAAAATTTCCCAATGAGCGCAACTGTATACTGGATCAACCGTTTTACTTTGTACAAAATGATTATTGCACTTGTCTGTTTATGTAGGTAGAGGAAACAAAAGTAGAGAGCATTAAAAAGGATAAGATGGCTACAGAGAAGCTGTTGCAAGAAACAATAGAGAGAAATCAAGCAGAGCTTACTGCTCAAAAAGAATTTTATTCAAATGCATTAAATGCAGCAAAGGAGGCTGAGACATTAGCAGAGGCACGAGCCAACAATGAAGCAAAAGTTGAACTTGAAAATCGCTTGAGAGAAACTGCTGAACGTGAAGCCATGCTAGTTCAAACACTTGAGGAGCTGAGGCAAACCCTTAGTAGAA
Organism: Posidonia australis; assembly: GCA_024699735.1. NCBI lineage: Eukaryota > Viridiplantae > Streptophyta > Magnoliopsida > Alismatales > Posidoniaceae > Posidonia > Posidonia australis. Next base: position 3,028 of record JAMKQA010018898.1, read on the forward strand.
GTGAACGCCAGGTACTCTCATGATGCTAGACTATTAGGCCGCCAGCCCAAGAAGCAAAACGTGGTGTCGTCGTTTATTTTTATGATGTAGATTCAGTGATCCCTCCTGTATGATATGATGTGGCCAAAATTTCCTCTTATCTAAATATTGGGTGTCATATTTTTTGTTTCAATTTTTTAGGCTGTGTTTAGAGAAGACATGCTTCAGAGAGACATTGATGATCTTCAAAAGCGCTACCAAGTGTGTGACATTTCCTTATCCTATCATGTATGTTTACAAAGATATGGACAACCTGCAGTGAGATGGCTAATAATTTGTTATTGCATTTATCTCAGGCAAGTGAGCTTCGGTATAATGAGCTAATTACACAGGTACCTGAATCGACAAGACCACTTCTTAGGCAGATTGAAGCCATGCAGGTGAGTCCCGTTGCCTTGTTATTTTTCTAGTTCTAGTGTACCATTTGTGATAAAACTTCTTTCATTTTCAGTCTTTTTTAATGTAAGCCAATAGTCACTTTCCAAATATTATACGTTTGCATTCTGTTCTATAAATCCACCTGTTAGAGTAGCGGGTTATGTTATACAGTAGTTGTTTGTGCTAGGTTCATTTGTGTCTGTTTATCACTTTGTATTTCTCTTTTTACCTAGATATAAATATTTATGATATCTCTTTCTATATTCTATTATCATTTTTCATAACACCACCTAGTTCAAAGAATATAGCATGATGATACTGGTGTGCTTTCATTTTCCCCCCAATTCCTACAGGAAACAGCTGCTAGAAAAGCAGAAGCTTGGGATGGTGTGGAGGCAAATCTTAATTCCCGACTTGAGGTACATGAATTTGAAATTCTACAGTATCTGTATTACTAGGTTCTGTGGAAGAAGTCTGTCTTAGACGTGACATTTGAAATGGCAGGCTGCGGAAGCAAAAGCTGCAGCTTCTGAAGAAAAAGAGCGCTTGATGAACGATCGTCTTTCACAAACTTTATCTCGAATGACAATTTTAGAAACCCAGGTTCTTTTCGTTTCTCCCTCTCTCCCTCTCAGAAACACATGTGCATGCACATGCTCACTGCTCACACACAGACCTCAATCAATGGTAAGTAATTGCTGATCCAATTTGCAGATTGCATGCCTTAGAACAGAGCAAACCCAGCTGAGCAGATCACTCGAAAAGGAGAGGCAGAGGGCATCTGAGAGCAGACAAGAATACCTTGCAGCAATGGAGGAAGTTGCAACTCATGAGGGTCATGCCAAGCAACTTGAAGAGGAACTGAGGGAACTCGGAGCAAAACACAAGCAAGAGTTGCAAGATGCATTGGTGCAAAAAGAACTTATAGAAAAGGCAAGATTTGGCTTAGCATTGATGTGTTAAAACTCCAATCGAAGTAATACTGTCCTTTAGTGAACGATGAGCTCAATAAGCTTGATAAATGCATTATGTAACAAAGAAAAGTCTCTCTGGCTAAAAGATTTGGATGATGATTTTGCTGCGATGTGTTTGGATTATGAAAAAAGAGTGACTAGGGGTATGAAGTTCCTATCGAATAGTCAGGTTGTAATCTAGTTTATTCCTGATATATTTTTGTTCTTTTTTGGTTCTTCATACTTGAGAAAATATTTTCATTATGGTAGTAATTTCATAGTTTCAGATAATGGTTTGGGAAAATGCAGTTTTGGTATTTATTGGTTGTAACTTGAAACACAGGATCTTGAACGGGAGAAGGCCACCAGATTAGAAGTGGAAAGGAGTTCTCATCTTGAAACTTCTGTAGTTGATCAAGTTCCGATGGCAAAGCATACTAGAGCTTATGCAGAAAATGGTAAAACAATCTCTTTAATTCAGTAGAGGTACTCAATTCCTGTTGAAAGTTTGATTCGAGTGTACCCGTTCTATTGAACTTTCTTTTCCAACAGGAAATGTTCCCATTATGAAGCTTTCAAGTGCAGGGAGTCTTAGTAGCATGGAGGAGAGCTATTTCCTGCAGGCATCCCTTGATTCATCTGAGAGTGCTTTCTCAGATAGGAGAAACTCTGGAGAAATGTCTCATTATTATTTGAAAAGTATGACACCAAGTGCATTCGAATCAGCACTTCGTCAGAAGGATGGTGAACTTGCATCTTATATTTCTCGCTTGGTATGAATACTGTTCTTTTTATCTAGTGCATTTTTCTTCTTCTTTGTTGCTAATTTTAAAGACAATTTTTCATAAATTGTCTGTGCAGTCCTGCTGCTGCACTAAAAAATACTGCTCTTAAAGTAAATCCTCAAGGATAATTCAGTATGTTAGTTGTCTTGCTTGCTGCCATTCTCTTTTGTTTTATGGGTAATTCCTTTATCATTTTCTTCAAGCAATCAACTTGGTCCAGAATTCATATTTAAGATAAATCTGCTTGTTTATGGCAATCACAAATCTAAGATGTATTATTCCACATTGACACAAATTTTGGAGACTGTTTTGGCATGCATCATTTTTCATTTTTCTTGCTTTTTACATTTATTCTTTCGTTTTCTCATACCCATTCTTCTTATAGGGCTAAATAGCCAACACAATCTCATGCTTACCCTTAGCTGCTCTCCTTTTTCATTGCTAGTCTGTGTGATTCCATTTTTATTTTATGCATAAAGAGTGTCATCTCCTTTACATTCAAATTATTTTTGGAGCATTTGTCAGCCTCCATAGTTTTATAAGTTGATTCTTTTGTCTAATTTAATTGTTATTCATTAACTTGTTCTTTGTGTAGAGCGAAGTAAAATTTTATGTTATTATTATGTAGTAAAGCAGCCAGCAATACCTAAGGTTTGCAATTATAGCCATATTTCATGTTTATTTGATGATTACTGTGATTCTTCAGCAGTTTTTTATTGAGTGTGTGTTGCCATATGGTCTCTGTGATTCTTCCGCAGTCCTTTTTTTTAGCCAAATGTGTTGTTATCTGTGACCAAGCTGTTTTGAGAGTTTCATTTTCACACCTCTTAGGCAGTATCTTTTCCTGTTGGTGGTGTATATATCTGCATTTCTTCTGTGCATTATCTTTTGCTTCGTTATCATTGTCCACAATTAGGTGCAGATAAAACAGAACTATTGACTAATTGGTCTAATGCATTGACACTTCTGTACTGATGCAAAAGCTAGTGTATACGACTTGAAGTTGTATACTTTGCTAGGCTTAACATGACGTCAAATGTGTTGTTGTTGTTCTTCTTCTTTCTGTGTGTATCCACGTTTTCTTGCATCTATGCTTTAACGCATGCATACAGGATGTCAGAATACCATCCTTTTCTGAACATACTCATATTCTCAAACTTCTCATCTTTGTAGGCATCACTGGAAAGTACACGAGACTCTTTAGCTGAAGAGCTAGTAAAAATGACAGCACAGGTAAGTTTGTTTAATTGACATTGTTCTTCTTCAAAAAGCATTTGACATTTAACCTGGTTTGCTGCTTGAGATTTAGTGTGAAAAGTTGCGAGCAGAATCATCCTTGATTCCTGGCATACGAGCTGAGCTAGAAGCCTTAAGACGAAGGCACTCTTCAGCACTTGAGCTTATGGGTGAGCGTGATGAAGAGGTACGCCTCCCTTATCCAATTTGGCATCTCTGATCAAACCGTATAACTAGAAACTCGCACAAGCATGTTGTACAGGAGGAAATCACCTGGAGAACGAATAAGATCCTCCTAGTGCATAAATTCTTACACCTTGTCTTCTTTCTCTGTTACCCTTTATTCACATGGACAATGTTCTTTGTTTAAATGCCAGTGTTATTTTTTATTAACAGTTAACTTTATATTTCACTGCATCTGGTGTAATCTTCTCCTGTGATGTTTTTTCAAAGCATGTATCATCTGTTGGACAACTGTGTTGGTGTTATGATATCTTGCATTTCCATTTTTCAACATCTGTTAGTGAATCAATGATCTTATACCACTTGTGTCTTTTGGTGTTATTATTGATGTGAATGCGTCGACGCACTAGGACGTGATCTGACCATAAAACTATAACATGTTCATGCAGTTGGAGGAACTCAGAGCTGATATCATTGACTTGAAGGAGATGTACCGGGAGCAAGTAGATTTACTTGTGAATAAGGTAGTTTTGGATGTCGAATTAGATACATCTTGCTTCTCATTCAATCGTCTGTGATATCTGGGCATGTTTCATCTCATTTCCTTTCTTTTGCTCTGTAGATACAAATGATGACGCCTGTTGATGCTATTGGTTAATCATCGGTGGCAAGATTTCCAATGCTGATGCCCTTCCCATACATTTACGCATCATGATTATTGAGATTTACCACAATCATATCGATAAAGACTTCATCTTTACTCTGTGGAAGTTCCTTCGCAATTTTTTCTTGTACAAATGTAATTTGGTGGTTACAAGTATTGAAATTTTCAAATAGTCATGGTTATCATGGCCTTGCCCTTCTGTAAACTCTCAAAATTACAATCGCGAAGCAGGATTTTGAAGCTCTATATTGTCTGACAAGTGAATTTATAGTTTTTGTATACGAATGAGGTCAACATCCTCGGTGTGTTGTATCTAAATCCATTATGCTGGCCTTTTAAACAAAATGCGATTTTTAAAATGTGCATATGCAGATTTGACTTCCAACGTCGTTGTAGGTGGCAAATTGCTATTACCACAAGCAACAAGCGATTGATGTAGGGAGGTGATCATGTGTCGATCCCGTGATGTTAAGCACTGCAGTCACGAGATCAAAAATGTTTTATGTCTTCGTTGTAGTAGTACTTCACACTTCTTTAGATTTGAAATTGCTTGGTTCAACTTCTGTTGAGGTGCTGTTTCCGAATCATATGGTGGTTGGGGCAAGTGGTTGTGCACAAAAGTATAAGCAGAAGTGTCATAATTTTCAGCAGAGAAGCACAATAGTTCCTTTCTGTTATTTACAGCTCTCAAATTGTTCATTGATGCACGGTAACAAGAGCCAAAAGACTGACAGGGGCCCTCCCATGTCAGATTAAACTCACTAAATTATGCTTATTTTGGTGGAGCACCTTTGGTTCATCTTTGAGACAAGAATTTGTAGTAGGACGTCCAATCCATAAGGTTGAGTATGAAAACTATAAAATAGAATCCCAGGTCGGTAAGGCTGTGAGGGTTAGTGATTTTAGTACCATGTTATCAAATTTTGATCCCACTGTAGCTGGTCAGAGATTTCAAGTTTTGAAAAAAATGTTTACTTTTTCTGATAATTGAGTTCCACTAAACCTTTTTACCATTTTCAAGAGGAGTTTCATGCATGTCTTCTTTGAAACATACCTACAGTATTTATATATATGATCTCCGTACTACCCAATCGATTCTACCCGTTTTTTAGTTTTTCCGTACCATTCATGCATATTTCCAGACCTCGATTTTTTTTATATTAAAAAAAATAAAATTCATACTCATTTCTGCAAATTCAACAATGCAAGTTACACCAAAAAATTTCATGGCCAAATTGCATTCTCATAATATCATCGAGAAAAAATTGCATTTTGTGTCCATAACAGTTAATAAATGCACCTTACCACCACAAACATCGACGTCCCACTGGCCACTGCATACAGCCCAGAAAGAGGAGTCGCGATTCTCCTTCTCCCCTTCCCTAAAGCACCAAAAGCCTTGAAACCCTAGAATCCATGGCACCACCAGCAGGAGCAGCAGATCTCCCAGACTCCGACGACGATGACTACGATGAATACGTCCCCGTGGCGAAGCGCCGGGCCATGGAAGCCCAGAAGCTCCTCCACCGCAACCGCCCCATCTCCACCGTTCCCACCAACACCACCACGGAAGACTCTTCCAAGCCCCCACCCCCGCAGCCCGAGCTGAAGCCGTCCCTCCTCGTGAAGGCCTCCCAGCTCAAAGCCTCCCAACCCGAAATCACCCGGACGGAGCAGATGGTGATGCAGGAGAAGGAGATGATCGAGCACCTGTCCGACCGGAAGACGCTGATGTCGGTGCGGGAGCTGGCGAAGGGGATTGTGTACAAGGACCCCATCCCCACCGGGTGGAAGCCGCCGCTCAGGATCCGGATGATGGGGGTGCGGGCTGCCGAGGTGCTGCGGAAGCAGTGGCATATTCTGGTCGATGGGGATGACGTGCCGCCGCCGATTAGGAACTTTAGGGATATGCGGTTGCCCGAGCCGATTCTGAAGAAGTTGGAGGGTAAGGGGATTGTGCAGCCCACGCCCATACAGGTGAAGAAAAGGATGGTTTGGTTTGGTTTCCGGATGGTAACCGGAGGGCAGTTAAATTTTGGTGTCCAATGTCTTAAAGCTATAGTATTCTATACAAATTTGAAGTGGGTGAAGTTCTGGCTACAAATTATTAGTTGTGTAACTTCTGAATGAGTTTGGTAGATGAATGTTAATTAGATGCTAACCAAGTTCTTGTCTTCTTATTGATTGGGAACGATACGTATTTTTTAGTGCTTGTTACTCTGAATGTGTGTTTTAAGTTGGAACTACATAAAGTTCTTAGTGACAACGATGAAGCCTATCCATCAATACAACGTGGTGTTGGTTGGATGATCGTCTTAGGATCCACTAATTTGACAAAAAATTCCAAGTGCTTGCTAACATGATGTCAACCCTTTAGGAAACGATGCTAGATGTATGGTGAAACATTTTTGACAATAGAAGGCCCATCGTAAAGTCACTACACATAAAAGATCCATTGTTAGCATGTAGAAGAGTCTATCATGGAGCAACTTACATAAATTTTCCTAGACTATGAGAGGATGAAGAAGGAAGAATTCAACTTTGATTCAGGAAATTGTTGTTTCCTGCCAAGGGAGAAATTTGTGCTTTGTGAAATTGGCAAGAATATGCTTATCAAATGCTAGCTAAATTTCTATTTTCAAGCTGTTATCATGGATAACTGATTCTATGATCGTTACTGCACAGGTGCAGGGTCTACCTGTTATACTTTCTGGGAGGGATATGATTGGAATTGCCTTCACGGGATCTGGCAAGACGCTAGTTTTTGTGTTGCCACTTATCATGGTGGCACTGCAGGAGGAGATTATGATGCCAATTGTGCCAGGGGAAGGGCCTTTTGGGCTTGTTGTTTGCCCATCGAGAGAGCTTGCAAGACAGACATACGAGGTGGTAGAGCAGTTCCTGCAGCCTCTAAGGGAGCATGGGTACCCGGAGTTGCGGCCTATGCTGTGTATAGGAGGGGTCGATATGAGGGAGCAGTTGGAGATTGTGAAAAGAGGGGTTCACATTGTTGTGGCCACCCCTGGAAGGTTGAAGGACCTGTTGGCGAAGAAGAAGATGAACCTGGACAATTGCAGGTATGGGGAAAGAAAGGTGCACTTTTTGTTGTTTTTCTTCACACCTATTTATTATCTTTGCTCTGTTGCTGTGATATGTAGACAAGAAAGCCAATATTGTTATTGCTGAACAATAGATGCATTTTGTAGTATGGTAGATGTCTTATTGTATCATTTGTGTGTCTGTGTTCTTGATCATTTGTCTCTGCCTATTTTAGGATTCCTCCATTTTTTTCATTTGAATGTGTTTTGGTACCAATATTTTTCATCTTATTGAATTTTCTTGGTGATGCAGACTGCATAATATGGTGGTATCATCAAGTCATATTTAGTTGCTCTTTTCTTGCTTTGGTCACTAGGTCCCAGAAACATTCAGATTGAAATTCTTGTACTTGTACATGTTGTATGGTGGAAGTAATGGATACAAATTGAACTACACATTTTGACATTACAGTTTGCACAGAAGTTGAAACCTACTTTTGAGAACCCATAAGTTTGGGTGCAGTACAAGTTGATACTAGTTATGTTTGATAAACCAAGGTCTTGCCTTTTGGCAAAGTGCTCAACTGCTCATGTTATTGTCACTGTGTTTGATAAATTTTAGGCACCTTCTCTTTTTCGTCCTGTACTTAAAAAAAATATATGGTTCTGTTCTTACAGTCCTATTGGTGAGGATCAATTTTTTTTGTGAGTGCGTAGGATTCATTCATTGAACTATGAAAAATCCAGAATTATATGGGTCATCATTTTTCATACTATTCATGTTTTCTTTGATTTCGGAGACCAAATTACTAAGTACTGTTGTTGAATCAAGTATATCTATTTTGTAGGACTTGTATTCCTAGTTTCATCATGGCTCACGAGTGTCTACATTAGGTCTAGGATTTCCTTGATTATTTGCATGTACTGTTATGTCTTTCCTGTCACCAATATATTCTAGTTTTGCTTTTGCATTTTGAATTATAAATATTGCATACCATACAGATCTATTGTCATCAAGTCATGTTTTTGGATTTTTGCTTCTGTGGGACCTGTGAACATTATTTTTGCAATAAACTTTATAAAGTACATAATACTTGTCAGTTTTTTTTAATACATGTCAGTTCATGGAAGTAGTTTTGAGAAGTATATTGGCTTTGTCAAATGTTTAGATAAATCACTGAGCACAATAGCCACCTTGTTTGCCCTAATATGGACACGGTTCAAAGTGATGCTATTCTTGTTTTCTGAAACAAGGAAAGAAAAATATTTCTTGTGTGTTGCACAAAAGCCCTTACCATGTGTTCCTTGTTGTGACCTTATGAAAAGTAGCACTTTGTTTGTGTCACCATGATTACTGCATTTCTGATATTCTCTTTTTTATTAATATTATGCACCATAGCTGGGAATTGTTATGTTGCTGTCATTGCTCCAGACCATAATTTCTCAAATTCTATATAGGGTTTAATAGATATCTACTTAGAGTTTATATAAAGCTGCTTTTATTTGGGATAGTTTCATGTATATGCATGGGCATTGTATAGTGGAAGCAGTATAGAAACCTCCAAATCTATGTACTTCCTATTTTTGTGTAAGATATTCATTGAGATTGTTGGAGATATGGCACACAATGATTGCTATTCATACTTGGTAAACATAGTTATGCCATTGCGAACTGTGATTTTGTTGGCACATCCATATTTGTTGGATGCTGATAACAAGTCCCTCTTTTTTATGTTATAAAGTATGAATCCCATTGTCTTCCACTTTATTAAATGCTCTCTTCTCCAGGTATTTGACACTTGATGAGGCAGATAGGCTTGTCGATTTGGGCTTTGAGGATGATATTAGAGAGGTCTTTGACCATTTCAAAGCTCAGAGACAGACTCTACTGTTTTCTGCTACTATGCCCAAAAAGATCCAGAATTTTGCAAGAAGTGCTTTAGTAAAGCCAGTTACCGTCAATGTTGGGAGAGCGGGAGCAGCTAATCTGGACGTTATTCAGGAGGTTGAGTACGTCAAACAAGAGGCTAAAATTGTATACCTTCTTGAGTGCCTGCAGAAGACTCCACCACCTGTTCTCATATTTTGTGAGAACAAAGCTGATGTGGATGACATCCACGAGTATCTCCTCCTAAAAGGAGTTGAGGCTGTAGCAATTCATGGAGGCAAAGATCAGGAAGAAAGAGAATTTGCTATCTCATCTTTCAAAGCTGGAAAAAAGGATGTACTTGTTGCCACTGATGTCGCTTCGAAGGGTCTGGACTTCCCTGATATCCAGCATGTCATCAACTATGATATGCCTGCTGAAATCGAGAACTATGTACATCGTATTGGACGAACTGGGAGGTGTGGGAAGACTGGCATTGCAACAACATTTATAAACAAAAACCAGAGCGAGACAACCCTTCTTGATTTGAAACACCTTCTACAAGAGGCAAAGCAGAGGATTCCACCAGTGCTTGGTGAGCTCAATGATCCAACGGAAGATCTGGACGCCATCACCAATGCCAGTGGAGTAAAAGGATGTGCATACTGTGGAGGGCTCGGTCATCGTATCCAAGCTTGCCCCAAGCTGGAGCACCAGAAGAGCATGGCAATTGCTGGTTCACGACGGGACTATTATGGGTCAGGTGGTTATCGAGGAGAAATATGATTATATAGCCATACATGTATTTCTGTTTTCCCTGGGATTCTACTTCTCAAGTTTGAGAATTGAATATATCTGGGATTCGTAATTAAACCTAACTTTCTGTAAATATATACCAATGGTGTAAGTACCTTTTGTGGCCATGGCTAGGCGGTTGCTAACCAACCGATCTTACGACAATTGTGTTGTACTGTTAGATCTGATTGGAGTTATTCTCTAAACTAGAATCCTTGTGATTACCTAGTTTTGTATTTTATCAATCAACTCAATTTTGATGTTTTTTGTAGGATCTCTTCTTGTTTCTTACGGGTAGGATTTGCTTGACATACAAGTCGTTGAAATTGTTCGTCGTTTAAGAACCATTTTCCTTCTGCATAAAGTTGTTTCTTGTGGCAGACGAACCCCTCATGAATAAGAGTGGTAAAACGGCTTGATGAATTTACAGTCAACCTGTATATTAAATGGATTAAAATTCTAATTCAAATTCAATTTTTTTATAAACAGATTGATCCGACATAACTTATTTAACGAGTTAAAAAGGTCAATTCAACTTATTTTAACCTTTTGAATCTATTTAATATTATCTAACTTTAAATATTATCAAAAAAATTAAAATAGATACCTAAATAATTATTCACAAAACACTAGTGAATAATTAATTACATAAATAACATAAATTGTTAAATACAAATCAAAATTTATAACTACATATTTTAATAATTTTCAATTAAAAAATTATATTTAATTCCTTGTATGATTTAACATGTCATAAACGGGTAATGGGTTGACCTAATTTTTATCCAAAATCAATTAAGCCAACCCTAGACCATTTAAATGTCGAGTTTGGTGTGTCAAATTCTTGAGTCACGTAAAAAATTACCACCATTACTGGTGAACCCTTTGGGTGTCTCCTCAACTTAGGGTGTATTTAGTAAAGATTTTGGAGATTTTGATTTTACAAGAAATGCAATAACAAATTGACATGATAAATTATAGATAAAATCCTTTAAAGTCAACAATTCATATTCATGTATTTTCAAGTAATCAAATAATCAAACAAGAATTTCTTTATGGAATAATCCACTTGATTTTGAAATGAAATGTAATTTTTAAGTTGATATTTTCTTTTTACATTTACGAGAAATACATCGTTTTTTCTATAAGCAGTTACAAGAAAGAATCCCTATAGATGCATAACTTAGACCATTGGATATATCCAATGGCTGAAGGGAGCAAGAAGAGAGAGAGGAGCAACCAAGGAGGCAATGGAGGGAAGAGGTGTGGGGAGGAGTGTAATGCACGAAAGAGGAGCTAGAAGAGGAGAGGTCAACAACAATACATGGGAGAGAAGGAAGCTGTTGTACAAAGGGAAAAGGGAAGGGTAGTCCACGATAGTACACAAGAGGAGCAACCAAGGAGACAATGGAGGGAAGAGGTGTGGGGAGGAGTGTAATGCACGAAAGAGGAGCTAGAAGAGGAGAGGTCAACAACAATACATGAGAGAGAAGGAGACTGTTGTACAAAGGGAAAAGGGAAGGGTAGTCGACAGTACACAAGAGAGGCACTAGAGGTGTTAGAGGGAGGAGAGGTCGACAACGGTACACAAGAAAGGCAAGCAAAGGTACACGAGAAAAAAGAGGAGGAAGGGATCATACAAAAGTGGAAAGGAAAAAAAAACAAGAGAGAAAAGATAATAAAAAGAGAAAAAGAAGATCATTAGATTTTAATCTAATGATCTTAATTAAGTGTCCACTAAAAAAATTCCTATAAACACCTATAAAAGACATTTTGTGATAACATATAACATAATCAATACTATATACTTCATATTAAAATAAATAAATCTAAAATCTAAATTACTTACAAGATTTTACTAAATATGCTATGATACAATAATAATCAAAATTATGAACTTCCTCATATAAAGATTCTAAGCAATTTTAAATATCCAGAATTTTTACCAAACACTCCCATAGATTAAAAACCTTTTCAAGTAATCAATGAAAATTACCGCCAATTTAGTTAACTAAACCTTAACATCATCAAAAGGGATTGCTTTTAGCAAGGAGTCATCGTACAAGCTCTTCTGTTGAATTGATAATAGTTTCTTGTTTACAAAATACAAGCTCCTTAACTAAACCAAGGATCTAGAGAACTGGGTATTTGAACACAAGCAAACTCATTGATTATTGAGCTAAATAAACAAGCACTAGAATACCATGTCAACAACTGTCTAGTTTCTTACATCAAAACATTACATGACGAACAATTGTTCCATTCAAGCAAGAGAACAAACAGTTTCCTGAGCGAAATGAATAATTTCGTTAGCCACCCAAAAAAAAAAAAAACAGTTGTCACTGCATCTATATATGTAGAGATGATGCAAAACTAAGGTTCCTCAGCTTCCTACGCAACACAAGTGCTACCACAGACAAAAGTCCTGCAGGAAACAGTTGGTCAGTTATAGTATCAATTGTTACTGCTGCGATGATTACTTAGAGCCATTCAGTATAAAACGCTGCTACAAATTTGCAAGAAATTAGTTATAACGTCTGTCAGCAAGTCACAGTAGAAACTGAGCTTAAATATTTGTTCCTAATCCATTGAACTTTTGACCTTTTGAGTCAGATTTCTTTTCATGATTTTTAATCAAGCAAGTATGAAACACAGATGTTCACATTCATAACCACAGACTAGTATCGTAAGAGATTAAGGATCAGTTTAGTACCTAGTGATCAGTTTATTTGATGCAGAGGATATTATATGATTACTTACAGCATAGAGCAACCAGAGTTCCTCTTTGTTTTCTTTTTTGCCATCTCCTTTCTCCTAGGTGGCTGAAGAACAGCCTTAATTGCAGTATCAAAGACCGCTTTCACATTCTAATCACACAATGTGAAGAAAGAAAGAAAAAGTCATTTAGAAGTGAATAGAGAATTTCTGGTAGTCACTATCATTTCAACTTTTAATGTGTTAGCATAATGAATTGAGAAGAAAATTTTATGAGCAGATCTTGTTCATGTACCTGCTGAGTTTTGGAGCTGCACTCGATGTAAGCTGCAGCACCAATTTGTTTTCTAAGCTCTTCTCCCTGGAAAAGATGAGGTAAAAAAAAAATACAATATCACATTTTCAAAACTATGAATGAATTGAAGGATCAATGATCTCTGAAGTGGTAAGAATAAGTCCTTACTTGAGCAGGAGTAATTGCAACAGCACCTGGATGATCAGCCAAATATCCTTTGTCTTCGCGAAGATCTAAATTGTTTTTTGACAGAAAGAACATGATGCTTAAAAAACGTCTATAACATAAATTGGAGTGATATTCTTCATTTGCATTACACTTGCTACATACCTAGCTTTGTTCCAACAAGAACAATTGGAACGTTGGGAGCAAATCGACGTAGTTCAGGCATCCACTGCAACAGCAAGAAGTTCAGTCTTAGACCGCAGGATTTGCAGAATTTAGCATAACAATGGCAAATCCTTTCGACTATTAATACAAGTAGAAAGCATACCACAATAAAAGGTAATAATGCAAATGTTGTGATTTGGGAATTATTCTTCAATTTTTTCAAATGGTTAGTTGGTTAAGAAAAGATACGGATAAGTACATTTGCAGGTACAAGAGAAGCCGTCAAAATGATAAAGAGCGTTTGAATTAGAAAAAACAAACACATATCATAGAGTTACTTGCTTAGCACCTTCTTAAGAACATTCTCATAGCTTGCCCTGCTGATCAAAGAGAAAGCCAAAACAAATATGTCTGCTCCTCTGTAACTTAGTGGCCTTAGTCTGCTGTAATCTTCCTGACCTGTAGAAATCAAGAACAAAAAAAAAAGGAGAAACTAAAGGGAAGAGCTTATCAGAATGTGGGAAACAAGCAGAGTTTTTTTAAAAAAAATACCTGCTGTATCCCACAAACCCAAATTAACAATGCTTCCATCCACAGAAACATTGGCACTGAAGTTGTCAAATACGGTGGGTATGTAGTCCTAATCATAATATAAATTTTATGAGATTTCAAATAATAATCACGAAAAACTTGGAAATTTTGAACTTTTGTGTAGAATGATTGTAATAATGACAGAATGACTTTGGACTAAATGTTAACTGAATGTTTCTTTACAATAGTACTGAATGCATGCATGATCCTCAAACATTAATGAGGTGGT
>JAMKQA010018899.1:0-13405 GCA_024699735.1 Posidonia australis
GTTTTTTGCATGATTTTTCATGTATGGTTTTCCTTGTCTTCCATAATAGATTAGGTGGCGACTCCTTTTGTTTTGCTTTTTTCGACGTGATTTTGCCGTCCGATTTCGCATTCATTTGCGGAATCTCCTCGCCGGCATGGTTACACTCCCTTTCCTCTTTCTTTCTTTTTTTCTTTCTCTTTGGTTCTTCTCTTCCCCTCTCTCTCTCTCTCTCTCTCTCTCGGTCTACCCCCCAGCACCTCCACCTCCTCTCCATTTAAGCCACCACCCTCCTTGTCACTGCTCACCATCGACAGGGATCGAGAATCCCGGTGAATCGGCAAGGGAGGCATGGCGCAAAGCTGCAGGCAATAGCAGCTGGCAGTGGACATTGTGCAAGTTGACTTTGACCCCATTCTGGTCCCACATACGCACACGTGGCACACATATCGGTCCAAATATCACACAGTAGGAGAATTACCTGAGATAAAACTACTTAATTAGAGAGAGTCCCACACAAAATTATAATACATAGCTAATTATCCAGAGTATAAAAAAGTTAATTACATTCATTCTAGATAATCTGGGCACAGATATTACATCCTCCCCCTTTAAAAGGAATTTCATCCCAAAATTCTCTCTCAATCAAACAGGTACGGGAACCATGCCAGAATGTCTATCTCACGCTCCCGGGTCACCTCTTCAGCTCCATGGTGTTGCTACTACACTAAAACCAAGGAAATAATCTTGTTTCTGAGGACTTGTTCTTTTCGATCTAATATTTGTACGACATCCTTTACCACTGACAAGTCCTACTGAAGCTCTTCTAGCTACACTGGAATAACGTGGAACGCATCTGCTAAACACTTTCTCAGCATCGATACATGGAAGACGTTGTGCACCCAAGACAGCTCTAAAGGCAAGTCCAACTTATACGCCACCTCACCAACTCGTTTGAAAATCTAGTACGATCTGATGTAACAAGAGCTTAGCTTGCCTCTTCTCCCAAACCTCGCGACCCCTTGGGTTGGTGACACTTTTAGGAAGACAAAGTCTCTCACCTCGAATTCCAAGGGCCTTCGCCTCCGATTTACATAGCTTTCATGTTTGCTCTGTGCAACTAGCAATCTCTTTCTGATAAGTTCCATTTTATCTTCATACTACTGCACAATCTCTAGTCTCATTAGTTGTCGCTCGCCTACCTCACTCCAACAAGTGCGTATCCTACATGATCTTCCATATAGGGCCATCCCAATGTTGGAGTGGTAGCTATTGTTGTAAGCAAACTCTATCAGTGGTAAGTGATCTTCCCAACTGCCACCAAAATCTAAAGCACAAGCTCGCAACATGTCCTCTAGTGTCTGGATTGTCCTCTCAGTCTAACCATCTGTCTGGGAGTGGAAAGTGGTGTTAAAGTTCAACACCGTCTCAAAGGCCTCCTATAGTGCTCCCTAGAATCTTGATGTAAATCAAGTGTCTTTGTCAAATAGTATTGACACTAGGACCCCATGTAACTGTAATATTTCGGCCACGTACAATTCTACTAACTGCGGTAAGGGAAAACTCACTCTCATGAGTAAAAAGGACACTGTCTTGGTGAGCCAATCGATGATCACCCATACTGTATCATTCTTTCTTATAGTCATGGGATGTCCTATCACAAAGTCCATTGACACGTGCTCTCACTTCCAAACTGGAATGTCCAAAGATTGCAGAGTCCCTCTAGGTTTCTGATACTCTATCTTTACCATCTGATAAGTTGCGTACTTTACCACATGCTTAACAATCTCTCTTTTCATCCGAGGCCACTAGAAACTTCTCTTTAAATCTTTATACGTCTTGGTGCTTCCTGAGTAGATAGTGTATCTAGACTAATGGACTTTGTCGAGCAAACTCTTCTTTATTTCTTCTACCTGAGGCACGCATAACCGTAGATTGTACCTCAATCCACCGTCTACACCAATTGAAAAATGAGGTGCCTCTCCTACCTCGAGCTTCTGCAAGGTGTCCCTTACAAAAGGATCTAACTGTTGGACCACTATAATGGCTTCTACTATCCTTGAGCGAATAGACAAATTCGCCAACAAAACTTTAACAGCTCCCTGAGACTGTCTCTATGGTCTGTACTCGACCAACTCCTCCATCAGATGCCATTCTTTGATCATCATGCTGGCCATGACATGGGTGCGCCTGCTCAACGCGTCTGCGACTATGTTTGCTTTGCCTCGGTGGTATCACGGGTTAAAGTCATAGTCCTTGATATACTCCACCCATCTTTTCTATCTCAGGTTTAATTTTTTCTGTGTAAAAATATACTTTAAACTTCGATGATCTGTAAAGACTTCAAACTATTCGCCATACAAGAAGTGTGCACAGATCTTCAAGGCGAACATCACTGTAGCCATTTCTAAGTCATAGATAGGGTAATTCTTCTTGTGGTTCTTTAGCTATCGAGAGGCATAAGCTACTATCTTCTCGTGTTGCATCAAAACACACCCCAACCTAGATCCGCAGGCGTCACTATATACTGCAAATCCTCAACTGCTAGATAGCAATGCCAGAACTAGAGCTATGACCAGACGATTCTTTAACTCTTTGACGCTCTCCTCACAATGCTCGTCTTATACAAATGGAGCCTCCTTTTGAGTCAATCTGGTCAACGGGGCTGCAATTTTTTAAAAGTCTTGAATAAACCTCTGGTAATAATCCACCAATTCGAGAAAACTTCTGATCTCTATCATTGTTTTTGATCTGGCCCAACTGCTTACTACTTGCATTTTGGTTGAATCTATAGTAATGCCTTCTCTTGAGATAATATGTCCAAGGAAGGCTACCTCTTCCATCTAGAACTCACACTTGGAAAACTTGAATTATAACTGGTGTTGCCGTAATGTCTCCAATACGGTCCTCAAGTGTATCTGATGAGTCTCTACATCCAAAGAATACATCAATACGTCATCCACAAAAATGATGACGACCTAGTCTTAGTAAGGCCTAAACACTCTATTCATCAGATCCATGAAAGCTGCTGGTGCATTCGTCAGCCCAAATGGCATAACCAGAAATTCACAATGGCCATATCGAGTTCTAAAGACTGTCTTATGAACATCTGTCTCCCAGATCCTAAGTTGATAGTATCCGGATCTCAGATCTATCTTAGAGAAAACAGATGCTCCTTGTAGCTGATCAAATAAATTATCGATCCTAAGTAGTGGATAGTTATTCTTGATGGTAATCTGATTTAGCATCTAATAATCAATGCATAACTGGAGTGAACCATCTTTCTTGACAAATAGCACTGGTGCTCCCTAGGGCGACACACTTGGACGGATAAATCCTTTGTCCAATAACTCTTACAATTGACTCCAGAGCTCTCTTAGTTCAGTCAGTGTCATTTTGTACAGTGTCTTTGAGATAAGGCCTGACCCCTGCACCAAGTCGATCACAAATTCCACTTTTTTCTGTGGTGACATCCCATGTTGTTCCTCTGGAAATACGTTCGAGTACTCTCCGACCATTGGAATGTCTTATACTTCGAACACCAGTGAGGAGGACACTGTCACACTGGCCAAGTATCTCACGCATCCTTTGGCTAGATGTTGGTACACTTTAATTGCCAAGATCACTTTCTTGGGCTCTTACGACCTTACTCCTTGTATCATGCACCACCCCTACCCTGGATACTCTGTCAAAACCCTCTTCTTAGCACAGTCTATCATTATTAAGTGCTATTCTAGTCAGTCCATTCACAGAATAACATTGTGCTCTTGCATTTTCATTAAAAATAGACTGATCCAAAAATCCTTGTCTCCTAGTTGGACATGGACCGACTACAAATACCTCCATACTAGACTGTGTTCTCTCAATGGAGTCATTACGTCAAACTGGAAAGCTAGCCTAATTGATCTGTCTCCAATCTCGATAAAATGACTCAGATATAACTGAACATGAGCTTCCCAAGTCAAATAGAACTTGGACTATTCGATCAGTTATGATAAAGAATCCTAACAATCATACATAACACAACCATGATTATTATTATAGATATGAGTGTTAATTATACAAAGGTTCATAATACAAAATAGGTTACATATATCTATAATAATCCTCACTACTTCTTACCTTCTACAACGTCCCTTAAGGGACCAGCATCTATAGTAAAGATGGAGAAAACTCTTCCCTTTGTGAGCTGTTAGGGTACATCTCCAACCATCTTCTGGGGCTCGGGGCAACTTTCTGGAAATACCTAGCCTTACCGTAGTTGTAGCACATCACGTTGTTTATCCCCTACTGTCAAAATTTATACTGTGTCACTATGTATCCTATCCTCTTGTAGATATTGCAAGGTCCTCTTCCTACACTACTGGTAGAATCATTCTAGTTAGGTCTAACACTACACTTCCCAGCAACACTGCGCCCTTCCTCCATGGTAAACTCAGAGTGCTCCTTTCTCTTTCTTCCAGAGCTTCTAGAACTTGCTGAGCTTGGTGTGCCCGAAACAGAAGATCGCTAAGTGAATATTTTCCCCTTTCCTTGGGGAAACTCCTCCTGGAATAACCAACACTCATCGTCATAACAAGCTACTAACTCCATTGCGTTAGTTAGTGTCGATCATCGGAATCCAAGAACTTTCAATTTGAGTATGGGGTTCAACCCCTTCATGAACTTTTTGGCTCGGTTCTTCTCGGGGATGACGACTTGAGAAAACTACTCCCCGAGAAGATTGCTTCATATTCCCGAGGATGACGACATGATAAACTACGACCTGGAAGGTTGCTTCATATTCTGCCACAGAAAGATTCCCCTGCTTTAGGTTCCTGAAGTCCTTGTCTAGCTTATCTCTCTCGTGCTTAAGGAAGAACCTCTTATAAAACATGTCCCGGAACTCTTCCCAGGAGATCATCAGCAGGTCTTGATTGTGAAACTTAGTGCGACGTGTAGTCCTCCACTACTGGTTGGCATCACCATTGAGCTGGAAGGTAGTTAGTCGAACCCACTTTTCTGCTGAACACTCCATGCCTTTTAGGATCTTCTCTACCTTCAAAAGCCAAGACTCATATTCCTCTGGCTTGCCACGACCTTCCAGGGTTGGCATGCTCAGTCGGCAAAACTATGTGATCCACAGGTCACCCTTGGCCCCTTCCTTGTGATCGCCACTGAGGGACTGAACAAACACTCGCATCATTTCGCGTATCTTGTGTCTCATGTCTCTCCAAGTACCTCCGTCCTACTCTACACCAGATCCTGATGTTGAGGTCCTGCCTCATCCTCGACCTCTCGGTATCATGCTGCCAGCACAAAATACAAAAGTCAAGTGCAATTCTCTCTCTAGTGCAGTCCTACGAAGTCACTAATTCGAACATCTCCAAGTCAATGAACTTAGTGCAACCTAGTATTCTGATACCACTCTGTAACACCCCCAAACTAGGCACAATGGAATCTAAGCTACTAAACTAGGATTAAATGCACTAAGAAAACAAATTGACTAATCATGCCCCTTGGGTTTGCTGCCACAATACTTCTATATACAGTCAGTACCTTGGGTCTTCCACTACTAGAAATTCTACGTTTTGCGAGAACAATTAGGGAGGATATTGCGAAGAAATGTCCTCATCAAATTATAATGAGGATATATCCTCACTATATCCTGGTTATATATTTAGCAAGGAATTAATGAGGACATATCCTCACTATTTGTCATCGCTAATTTTGACCTAAAATATCTGATCGCGGGTCTTTACCCCCCTTTCTATCTTTACGACTTCTACATCTCCTCGTCCTCCTCCTTGCCACCCCTCCTCAATCTCCACCTCTCCTCCTCCATCTGTGCCTCTCCACAACCCTCTCCTCCTCATCCTCCTCGTTGCCACCCCTCCTCAATCTCCACCTCTCCTCCTCTAGTTGCTCCTTTGATTGTGCATCTCCTCCTCTGGTTGTGCCTCCCTTTCACCATGCACCTCCCCTCCGGTTGTACCTCCCCTCTGTCACGTGCCGCCCCTCTACCTACACCTCTCCTCCACCTCCCTCAGCGTCACCATGTGCCTTCACCTTTCCTGTGAGTTGTATTAGAACTCCGACAAAAGCTCATTCCTTGCTTCTATTAGTTCTCAAATATACATTTATTAATTGGAAATCTATTACTTGCTGAAGAAAGTAATTATGTCTGTTGTTTGGACATCCTCTCCTATGAGTTGTATCAAATGCTTGCTCGTTATTGATATTGGATGGTTAGAATCACCATCAAAGAAATAAATCAAAACTCCATTCTATACCTTGGTAACATGTCATTATAGCCAATGTCCATGGCTTGCTATTGTTATTAAAGTGATTGAGAAATTTGAACAGAAAGCAAGCAAACAAGGAGCTAGAAACAAACAAAATCAAAAAATAAAGGTGTAAAGTGAGCCTTAAACATGTCCCATTATGTAAACACAAGATCTACAGGCTTTAGTCTCATGTGGGGAAGAGAACAAAAGTTTTAATCCTAGGGATGATTAAAAGCATAAAACTTAAAAAAGTTCAACCCAAACTGAATAATGGACTGGGGAATTATGGGAATAAATTGCATTATGGTTCATTTGATAGGACTTGCACGTGAGTTGTTTGAAATTTTAATCCCCATATATGCAAATCTATCAGTTAGAATCTTTTAATAGCTTTAAGAAGTATGTATGTCACGAATATTGGTGTCCCATGAGAAAAAACAAGTATTCAAAGCTAAGTTATATAATTCTGGTTTTTAGTATAAGCATTGAACTAAAAACAAAAAAAAGGAAGAGTATGAACAATCATTTTTTGTAATCAAATTTATCTATTATAGATATTTTTTCTTGTTTACATCATCTAGATTGTTTTAAAACAATAGGACAATATAGTCTAGCCTGATATTTTGCGTTATCACATTTGATTAGATCCAAGTAGATAGAGGATATCAAGTGGAGATCATGATGTTAAAAAAATATCTTAAATACTTCTAACTTGTTCTCCTGCAATAATATTCTATAGTTCAGTGGAGATTATTAGTGATAACTATACTTGTTAGAATATTCTATATTCTAGTGATGACTATAGGGTATCGGGTGGAGATCATGATCACTAGTAATGGTCCTAGTGATTCTGAACATGGAATATTCTATAGTTCGGTGGTGTAATGGATCTTTCTATGTTTTCAATGAGACATTGCATAATAAATTTGTAGATAAGCTCTCATGCAATAGATCAATTTCACCTTGCATTTGAGAGAAGATGCTCTTCCTCTTTTTTTCGGTGTATAAAACAAACAAAGATTTGAACCCTATGCCCACCTCTTAAGAGGACTTAACCACTTGACTACGAAGTGCAAAAGTTAAGATAGATACAACTTGATGTGGACTGCAAATATTAAATTTAATAATTTATGCATGCAGCAAACGACTAATGTAATGTAGATCTTTCAAGATCTGATTATTTCAACATATCTTTATCTGTATCCTTAGAGTTGACAATACTCATAAAATAAAATACATATTATATGGACTAGATACATTAAGTTTACACAAAGATAGAATAGTAGTTGACGCTGGTTCATATTTATACTTAATTACTGCAGCTGTTTTTTGTTGTGTGTTACCTGAAATTCTCAGCCATCATTTCGTCGGACAAGCTCTGAAAACATGCATTCTCGCCACAGCAGCACTGCGCCAGTTGCCATGTGAGCTGTGGACCATGTTTTGCGTGAAAGATCATACTAGAATCTCATCTCTTGTTTTGAGTAATCTCATCTCTTGTTTTGTGGTCCTCGTGAGATTTTTTTTCCATTTGGACTTGGATGTACTCATGTACATGTGAAAATATAACTTATTTATAATCTAGATTTTTCTATAAAATTACCAAGGCAGATTTGTTGCCAGCTCCACATGCCCATTCAACACATAAGAGATACAAGAAAGAAAAAAATCCGCAAAAAAAATCAATATGAAATTACACTGCCAAAAAAGAAATCCAAAACAAGAGAAAGACAACTGTAAGATACGTTTTTGCATTTAGCCATGTATACAATTACAATGCTAAAACCTGATGATTGGTGTATGCAAAATTAAACCGATCCTAAAACTTGATTACTATTTATTGAAAGTATTCTCAAGTTTGATCCAGTCAGTACCTCTTTTTTTTGTTAACGATCCAGTCAGTACCTTCAACAGATCCAAATGGAAGGCCTGCATCTTCAAGACCTAAGTCAACAAACAATTCGATAATTGTAAGAATTATCACAAAACATTGAAACATAAAATCTATAGT
The DNA here is from genome assembly GCA_024699735.1 of Posidonia australis. Classification (NCBI taxonomy): domain Eukaryota; kingdom Viridiplantae; phylum Streptophyta; class Magnoliopsida; order Alismatales; family Posidoniaceae; genus Posidonia; species Posidonia australis. The sequence goes on from JAMKQA010018899.1 coordinate 8,257, forward strand.
TCTTTTATCTAGTACCGTACTATTTGTTTTGCAATGGCTAGGAGGTGAACAGATCATTGTTTAGATTTTATTGGCAATTTGTCGGTTGAATTATCATTTCAGCAGCCTTGACAAACTAATAACCTGTTATTTGTGGTCCAATATTGACCAGACAAATAAATTAATTTAACAGTGATAAGTGATTCTATTACCAGGTGAAAACTTCAATGAATTATCTTCAATGTACTAACACAAACATGGTCCAGCTGTGGTGTAGACTTATGGAATTAGTGTCTTGTTGTCTTTCTTAGTTGAGACAACTATGCGTCTTTGTCAAGATTTTTTTTTTTTTTTGACTCTGTTGGTTCTTTTCTTTATCTTTTTAGAAAAACGTGTGATTCTTGTGTAATCTCAGTTAATTTTGACATATCCTAGTGTTTGATTGTCAATTTGGGCATGCATTTTATGTATCATACGTAATTAATTGGTTTGTAGTTGTAAGGACTTGTACTTGATAGAACATGTTAATGTAAAGATTGAAATTACAAAGAGAAAGTACACATTCAATAAGAATCGGATAAAGATAGTATGTAAGTGGGTCAGCAACTTGAAATTTTCAGACGGATATGCATCAAATATATCAAAACTTGTGGGTCTCAAGAAATATACTTTCAAGGGAATGAAAAGTCATGATTGTCATGTTGTAGACACCCCGATTTTAAGGTGGCTCATAGGTAAACTCTCTAGATGTTGCTTTAGATGCAGGAAGCTCAACCACTTTTGAATCCTACTCAACCTTTTAACTAGCCAGGAATCATTGCATAAACCGACCACAAGCCCATAGCAAGCCCGTGGCCGAATTGGCAATTCAAATAGCTAGTGGAGAGCATCAATGCGGAGCACTTGACTGGAGCACCACGCTGGAGCACAATAGTGGCGCACTTAGCTGGAGCACCAAGGTGGTGCACCTATCAGGCGCACCAAGCTAGCGCACAACCACTTTTCAGGATGCTGGTTGCTGGCTTTCCATCTCTCGTGCTTGTAACCCTTGCCAGTGGATATTCCCTGCGAATCTACGCCAGGTTCTTCGTTTACGAGGCTGTCTGCATCTCATGAGAGTTACCCTTGTAGAATTCTATAAAAGGACCTCCATTGGCAACCATTTCGAGGACTTGGCAACTCATCACTCTTTGGTTAAGCCATTTAATTACTACCAACAACCCTCTCTCATTTCCTGGAGATACCCTTACATTCTAGAGCATTCTCAGCCCATCCAAAGCAACAAAGGAAATATTATCTTGAGCCTTCAAGGAGGAAACACCATAAGCAAGGTACGATTCTTACTCCTATTTCACTTATTCTTTTATTTAAGCTCTAGATATTACACCATATAAAATATGTAAAAACTTGATAGATAATCTGTTAGTAAGTTGTTTTCATATGATGAGATGATTGCACCACGTATAAGATGCTCTGTATGTTAAATTCTGTATGTTAAAATCTGCATCATATGATCTCTGTAAGTTGTTTTCATCTCTGTTTTTATATATGGAATCATGATTCATGCAAATACTTGCTATGAAATGAGCAGCAAATATACTCTTTCTATGTTCACCATTTGCATATGATTGTTAAGTTCATTAACTCATTGCATGCTCTTTAGAATCTACTATGTCAATAATTTCAACCCTTAACCCATGATCTTGCATGATTTAAAAAGAAATGATAGAAAGGATTTTCATTGCTTGCTTTCCATCATATTTCCACTTTTTATCATTTGAATAACTGATCTGGTTAAGACAAATCACAATTAATCTCTTGCATCTGGACCAAAATCTAAATCAAACAACAGTCTGATTCAGATTTTTTGGAGTGCACCACACTGGCGCACCAGGGTGGCGCACCTAACCAGAACACCATCCTGGTGCACCAGTCTGGTCAGAGTATAAATCTTCATCTTTGCATCATAACCTGCATGCTTTCCCGGTAGTGTTTGACTTTGATTTTTATGGTGTGTAATCTCTGATATGTTAGGTCTTTGTATGCATGATTTCAGTCTTGGTTGACACTATTTTAAGCCTTTTTTGCATCTTGCATATTCAGCCAGTTGCTGAAATCTGGTGAGCTGATTGCCCCCATGAACTCCTATTTGGAAGATTCTTATGCATTAGTCCATGATCCAGATCTGGATAACATGGCTGAATCTTGTTGTTTTCACTTAACATAGGGATGGTGTGGTCTTGTGTTAGGCATACAGCTCTTGAGCACAAGACCCATCTTGTGTTTTCTTGTTTGGATTTTGATAAGATACTCATTTTGCATTCTCTGATGAGTTTACAAGTTTTTTACATTGCATGACATCCTAGTTTACTATCGGATCTATGATTTCCTCTAGCATACTTTCCTGGCACCCCAGTAGAGCACATAGGTGGCACACCAGACTGGAGCACCAATCTAGCGCACCAAACAGGCGCACCAACCTATTTTCTATTGCACGCAGCTGCGTTTGGCATGGTATTTAGCATGTTTCCTATTTGGATTTGATTTTGATTTTCTCTAATTGTCTTCTTGGATATATCAGGAAGACCCCACTCTGTTTTCAACCTTTTTTACGTATGATAGATCATGTTTTGCATATAGTAAAGCAAGGATGAAATCACTCGAACTTGTTAGATCTTTGATCATATCTGTGCAATATCCTTGCACCGGTGCTTGACCCACCATACGAGTGACCTTTATGAGCATTAGGATACACCCTATAGCCCATACATCCATGTTTAGCATAAGACACCATAGCATTGCATTGCATATCGCCCTCGAGCGTACAGAAAAGGCTAAAAAACGGACATTTCTTATAAGTAAATGAGAAACCCATAGAAAGACCGATTTTTTGGGTGCACGAGGGTGCCTAATACATTCCTCGTGCGTAACAGGGATCCTTGCCCATTTTTGGTTTATGAAGACCTTCTTTTCCATTGGCTTTATTGCATGATTTGAATGTTTTTTTAAGCGATTTTCCTCGTCTTCCGTTTTAAATAGACTAGGTGGCAACTCCTGCATTTTTACTATTATTTTTAACGTATTTGCCGTGACTTTGCCGATCCTCGTGCATTTGGCATTTCGCACCAATCTCGAGGCTGTCGCCGATATGGTTACACATGTATTTATGAAGAAACTACTTCTCCTTGCATTTAGAGGTTTGTTGCCTAAGTTCATTGTAGACGTACTTATAGATCTAAGTAATTTCTTCAAGGCCATTTGCTCTTCTAAATTGTCTGTGAAAGACATGGAAACTTTAGAGAGAAATATTGTTCCCATATTGTGCAATCTTGAGAAGATATTTCTGCCTGTCTTCTTTGACTCGATGGAACATCTTATGATCCACTTACCTTACGAAGCCAAAGTGGGTGGACCAGTGTAATATCGATAGATGTATCCTTTCAGGAGGTATATGCTATTTTAAAGAAAACTTGTTTGTTTTTGTTTTTCAAAGCACTTTTATCTAATTTATCTACATTTTTAATAGGTAAATGTTTTTCTTAAAACAAAAGGTTCGAAATAAGAATAGAGTGAAAGATTCAATAAATGCATAATATATCTACGAAGAGATTGTCACTTTTTGCTCAAGATATTTCTCATCAAAAGTTGAAACAATGCATAATCGAGCACAGAGAAACAATGATATAATAGTTGAAGAACAAAACAATATACATTCTATCTTTTGTTCTAGTACTTTTCCTTTTGGAAAGGAAAAAGAACGTTTACTGGCTCAAAACGAGAAAGATGCTGTAGAGTCATATATTCTTAATAATTGCGATGAAGTTGAACCTTTTGTCGAGTATTTTTCGCTATCTTTTTTGATATATCTATTCAATAAATTTTGATAATAATTTATCTTACTATGTTTAAATTTTCAAGTACAAGCAATTCATAGAATAATTAATGGTCGACTGTTCTAATCTAAAAGATGATGATATCTTAGAGTTATTCAGAAACACATTTCCTAAGTGGTTTAGAAATCATGTAAACCAAATTGATCCTAATCCAAAGCAAAAGCTTTTAAAAGACTTAACTTATGGTCCTATTTTTCAAGTAAAATCGTACGAAGCTTGCTTTGCAAATGGGTATCGATTTCACACACAAGAATACGGTGGGGGATTGACTATTTAAAATTCAGAGGTTATGGTGAACGGATCTTGTTATAGAGAAGATCATATTGATTATTATGATATCTTAAAAAAGATCCTCGAGTTGGAATACTCCAGTGTAAATAAAGTGATATTGTTCCTTTGTGATTGAAATGATCCTAAAGGAGTCACACACGACATCAGGCATGATATTATTGATGTTATACCAACCAAATTCTTAAGGAAATTCGAGTCATTTGTGTTAGCTTCACAAGCAGATCAAGTCTATTACGTACCTTAAGTTTCAAGAAAGAGGAAGAAAGATGAATCTTTCAGTGTAATAAAGATCAAAATACGTGCCTATATTGTTATGACTAGTGATGTTATGGATAACGAGTTTAAAGACTTGTATCAACCTAACTACGAGCCTCCACAATCGATAGTGGTAGACCATGTTGTAGATCAAGTCTCTATAATTCCACCAAATTCAATGTTGTGGCAAGTTGAGAATGAAAAAAGAACGTTTGTAGAAGACAACAGTGAAGATGATGAAGAAAATGAAGAAGAAGAGAGTATTGACTACAGTGACGAAGACTAAGGAGATTTTATTGTTATTTTGGTATATATCTTCTTTAATTTGCTTTGTAAACTCCTTTTGCACTTGCATTCTATAGATATATATTGATAGTGAAACATTGATTTGTTATTTAAATGTATTTAAGATAATATAGAAAACTAACAACTTAGTTTCAATTCAGATTCGTCATGGCGTTCTTGTTGAGCATTGTCGCCATTCTTGTGCTTGTAAGTGTCATCAAATAATTCATTTTAGTATAATGTTTATCCAGCATATTACATGAATCTTACATGAAATTTTTAATGTATTGTTTACGATATTAGATGGTCGGATTTGGAAAAGACGGTTGACGCTCTAGTGGTTCATCGGAGGATCGAGAGATCGATCCTAGTACTTATACGAATGCTCAATTGCTTGAGTTCATTCGTTCACAGGGTCTGACACTACTTGAGGTTGGATGGACACC
>JAMKQA010018900.1:0-37992 GCA_024699735.1 Posidonia australis
GAACAAATCGTCGATCCTGGGTAGTGGATACTTGTTCTTAATAGTGATCTGGTTCAACATCCGGTAATCTATACAGAGCCGAAGTGAACCATCCTTCTTCTTCACAAATAGAACTGGTGCTCCCCAAGGTGAAACACTGGGACGAATGAATCTGTTATCCATCAGTTCTTGCAACTGATTCCGAAGCTCTCTTAGCTCAGTAGGTGCCATCCTGTACGTAGCCTTAGAAATCAGACCTGATCCTTGCGCTAAATCAATCACAAACTCCACTTCCCTATGTGGTGGCATTCCAAGTAATTCCTTTAGAAAAACATCGGGATATTCCCTCACCACCCGCAAGTCTTGAATCTTGACCACAGGCGAAGTAGAAGCTGTCGCACAAGCCAAATAGCCCACACTGCCTCTTGCCAGATGATGATAGGCCTTGAGAGCAAAAATCACTTTCCTGGGCTCACCCGGTCTGGTGCCCTGTACCATACACCAGCCTTGGCCTGGACACTCTGCCAGAACTCTTCTCTAGGCACAACCTATCACTGCTGAATGCTGTGCCAACCAAACCATTCCTTGGATAAGATCATAAACCTGCATATCAATTAGGATCAAGATGGCATGAAAACTCCTGTCCCCCAACTGAATATCAACCGGTCTCAAATACCTCCATTCTAGAATGTGTTCTCCCAATGGAGTGACCACATCTAGGTGGAATGCCAACCTAGATAGCCTAGTCCCGATCTTAGAAGCAAACGACTCGGAGACAAAAGAAAATAAACTCCTAGAGTCGAGCAAGACTCGAGCCATCCAATCAGCCATAAGGAAAGATCCTATAATGAACACACCATAACCATAATCATATTGAGAAATAGTGTCAATTACACAGAGGATCTATTATTACAGGACAGGACTTATCAAACTCAGCTATGCTAATTCTCACCTTTCACCACATCTCTAGATTGACCAACATCTGGGCCAATATTGGAGAACACTCTCCCCTTGGTAGGTTAACATGGCACATCTCCTGCTGGCTTTGGCTGACTGGGACAGTCCTTCTGGTAATGTCCAGACTTCCCACAGCTGTAGCAGACTACTCTGTCCAAATTCTTCTGTGTTTGCCAACATTGCGCTGCTACATGTCCATCTTGCCACAGACATGGCACAGTCCCACCTGTGGGGATCTACTAGACCCAGCATGGCTGAAACCCATACTCTCTTATCTACTGGACGTAGGTCGTTGCTTCTGCTTCTTCCCAGAGCTGCCAGAGCTCCCAGAACATGGCGCTCCCATCACAGACGGTCAAGAAATGGAAGGTCGAGAGACAGACCTTTTCCCTTTTTTCTTCTTGGGATACTCTTCTTGAAACAGCTTACGATCATCCTCATAGCGGCTGGCAAGCTCAACAGCCTCTGCTAAAGTCTGGCATCTGAAGCCAATAACTCTGGATTTCAGCACAGGATTCAGTCCCTCTACAAATCTCTTGCCTCTGTTCTTCTCAGAAACTACAGCCTGAGAGAATTGCTCTAGCCGAAGGAAGGACGACTCATACTCAGCCACAGATAGGCTACCCTACTTCAGGTTCCTGAATTCTCTGTCCAGCTTTTCCCACTCATGCTCAGGGAAAAGCCTCTCATAGAACACATCTCGGAACTCAACTCAAGAGATCATCAGCAGGTCCGTGTTCGGGAATTTGGTGTGGCGCACTGTCCTCCACCACTGATCCGCAACACCCTTGAGCTGAAAAGCTGCGATCTAGACCCACTTCTATGTTGGAAACTCAATCCCCTCAAAGATCTTTTCCACTTCCAGGAACCAAGCCTCACACTCCTCAAGAGTGCCGCGCCCATCAAAGGTCGGCGCGCCAAGCTGGCGGCACTACTTGATCCACAGGTCTCCCTTCGCCTCATCCTTGCCGCTGCTACCAAAGGACTGGATGAAACCCTACATCATCTCGCCAAATTCCAGTCTCATCCCCCTCCATGCACTACCCTCTCCCGTCTCGGAGTTAGATACTGGGGCCATGCCACAACTGTGGCGACGGCGAGACATCTTCCTGCCATCACCACAAAACACAACAATCCAAAAATTTAGGTGCACGACCCTCTATTGTGCAGTCCTAGGGAGCCACAAGACCGGACATCACCAAGCCGGTGCACAAGGTGTAACCATAGCTTTGGTACCACTCTGTAACGCCCCGATCCCGGACATGCTACCAAAACATAGTATCAAGCATAATTACACTAATTACAGAAACATCAAATAACTGTAACTAAGGCTCACCTTCAGGATCACAATGTGCGGCTAGAAGCTCCAACTCCTGCACCGAAACTCGGCTGCACGCGGTCTGCAATTGGAAACCAAATAGCACGTGTGAGTGACATCTAAGTCACCTAGTACGCGCCCCAAAACATACAAACCACGAAACCTCGGCAAAACCATAAATCTCATTTTTTTCAAAACTTGGTTTTCTCTTTTTGAAAATCATCCTTTCTTTATTAAACAATCACTTGGAAATTCAATCCCAATCCATGGTTTTTCAAAAGCCATGTTCCTTTTCTTTTCTCAAAACATTTGGAAATTCATTCCAAAACAACTTTTTCTTACAAAACATTCCATTACATTTCTTTCAAAATCCTTTTGGAATTCATTTTTCCAAAACATTTCCAATTCTAATATTTGGGATTTCATCCCAAAACACACTTTCAAATTCACATTCCTGACCAGATCCAGCCTAAAACACAATACTCCATTGGGCACAAAACCAAATCATAAACACTGGCTGGCAACTTGTTAAAACATCATCATTTCTTTTCAAGATTTTAGGACCATTTCATCAGTCCAATCCTGACCAAATCACATTTCACTTTCTTTATTCATTTCCACTTTTCTTTACTGTTGTTACCTTGATTAGGGGTAACCAGGCACACGAGTAGTAGGCGAGGACATCCTTCCCCTACCTTCCTGCACTGCCGTGATGAAATTCCCAGTGCGGGATATCACCGCCCCGGCCAATCGGCCTCAACTTCATTTTCATAAGTGCACAGGGATACGTCTCTATCTGATGCCCCAGTCGATGACCCGAACAACTAGGTCCAATGACCTAGGCTCAACCTACACTGTCGGTGACCCGAACAACTAGGCTCAAAAGCCCAAGCTCAGCCTACACTGCTACAAGCTCAGTGACCCGAACAACTAGGTACAACAACCCAGACTCAGCCTACACCGCTACGAGCTCAGTAACCACATTATCAGTGTTCCATTTCAAAACCATTTTTCATTTCATTCCATTCTTCTCATTGTAGGACTCTATTACCTTGCAACACTTGACACTCCACTGGGGTCCCAACTCAAGCCATGAAAACCATGCTTAAAGTCATAAATTGGGTATCATGCCAAAAACCACATAAAACCATTATTTTCATTCATTAATAGGGTCTAAAACCCAAAACCACACCCAAATCCATTTGTTTGGGTTCCACATGCCTCCATGTCATTACATAGGGAAACATCATTCATATAAACGCACCATACCATTAAAACCATTTAACATTCACTAAAATTCACATTTTTACAACCCAAGATCAGGGCAAAAACGGCATACCGAATTTTCAATTCGGTATTCCGAATTTCCCTATTTAGGTATACCAAAAATTTTCGATATGTCGAAACCCCCTATTTCGGTCAACCGGGTGTTTTCGATCTGCCGAAATCAGGTATCTAGCTTAATTTGTCAGGATTTCGGCATACCGAATTCCTCGCAAACAGGGCACACCCTAGTTCTACAGCGGCGGAATTCACCCAAAGTGGGGGTGCGAACCCTAAACATACACCAACAATTTCGATAAAATCATGGGGTGTAGACCCTCAAGTCTACTTCAATACGCCTCAAACCATTCATGATTACATCAACCACACAGTTCAAATGAAAATCAATAGGGGAAGGAGCTCAAGAACGGCTACTGTAGCCTTCAACCCCAAAATCACATTTTCCCCACAAACTTCAATCCTAACTGCATGATCTCTACAATCTCATGCTATACATCACATTCCCATTCATTTCATGATTTTTCTGCAATTTAACATGCATTTCTCTTAATTTTCATGCAATTAACCCATCCTTAATAAAAACTAAACGAAGGAAGGGAAAGGAGTCGTGTACCTGGCTCAACTGCCCAGCGACTCTCCCCACACTCCGGCGAACCTCCTCTGCCGACGAAACCCATGAGCAGCTCACCACTTCCTACAAGATCGTGCCTCAACTTCCTCGCTTCTCTTCCTTTCCTTTCTATCCACGCTTCCCCTTTACCCACTCCTACCTCCCTCTCTTTATCTCCGCCACCACCCGCTTGGCGCTGGCCATCCATCCCGTCGGATGGGACGGGGAGGCACGGGCCTCCGTCGCTGGTGGCATGGGTGGAAGAAGAGGAAGAAGAAGACGGGGAAAGAGGTGGAAGGGCATGGCTCGTGAGAGAGAGAAAAAGGGGAAAGGAGAAAAATAAAGAAAAGATAGGCACACTAATCTAGACAACTATGCATCGTCAAACTGGACCCCACATTGGTCCCAGATCACAAACAGGTGCACAGACAACCAACCACATGCTCAGACAAACAAAGAACAACAGATTATCCATGAGCTCAGCAATATTACAATTAATTACATGGTTTACAAATAAAAATGGATAATCAGGCCCAGATGTCACACCAAGGATCAGCGTACACCACCACGAGCTCAGCAACCATAGTCGTATCTGACAATTGGTTTCGTTGGAGTCCCATACTCCTACCGCATTGTCGACACCAACCCCCATGGTTCCTCAATACATTATTAGTGCTTTATTTTCAAAATTCTTTAAGTTTTCCATTTCAAAACAATTCTCATTTCATTCTCTTGGTTGCAGGAATCTTTTCCCATGCAACACCAGACGCTCATCTGGTTTCCTAACTCACAATCATGAAAAACCATGCTTTAAAATCATAAATTTGGTCTCTTGCCCAAAACCACACGTTAAATTACTTTTATTCATCTTTAGGGTCTAAAACCCAAAACCATTCCCCAAATACGCTTATTTGGGTTCCATATTCGTTCATGTTATTCACATGGGGAAAAACACCACTAACACATACTCATTGTCCATTTAAGACCCTTTCTTTCATTTAATATTCACATTATATATATATATATATATATATATATATATATATATATATATATCAGGGATAGGGCAAAATCGGAAGACCGATAACGAGGTTCAGTATACCGAAAATCCCTGGTTCGGTACACTGAACATTTTCGGTATACAAAAACTCTCTGTTTCGATCGACCAAGTGATTTTGGTCTACCAAAACAAAGTATCCTGGCTTAATCTGACAGGAATTTGTTATGCCGAACCCTATTCGGCATGCCAAATTACTCGCAACTAGGGCCCTCCCCTGTTCCAGCCCTTGAATTCCTCGAAACTGGGAGCCTTCTGCAGACCCCTCAAACAAGCACCATAAAATGGAAGTAAATCATGGGGTGTAGACCCTTGAGTCTACTTCAAAACCCCTCAAACCATTCATTAATCCATTAACTATACAATCCACATGAAAATCACAAAGGGATGGAGCTCGAAAATGGCTACTGTAGCCTACGTCCAAAAATCTTGCATAACCCTACCAATTTCCATCCTAACCGCATGATATCTACGTTTTCATGCCATTCAACTCATTCTCATCAATTCTACTATTTTTCTACGATTTTACATGTATTTTACACCATTTTCATGCATTTAACTCATTAAGTTAAAAGAAGAGAATAGAGGAGAAGAGGAGCCACGTACCTTTTCCGGCGAGCCTCCCCTACTCCGACGAGTCCCTCTTGCCCCGATTAAGCCTTCCCCACCGGTGGATCACGACATGGCACTTCTCTGGTTCTAGCATCACTCCATCTCCCTCCTTCTCTTCCTCCTAGTTCATCCCCCTATTCCTGGCCACCTCCTCCCTCACTCAATCTCCCATTCTCTTTATCTCCAACTCCTCCCGCATGGCGCCAGCCACCCATCATGTCGGAAGAGACGGGGAGGCACAGGCCACCGTCTCTTGGTGGCACGGGTTGGGAAAGGGGAAGAAGAAGAAGATGGGATGGGGTGGCTCGTGAGGGAGTGAAAGAAAAAGAGAGGAGAAAAAGAAGAAGAAAAGACAGGCACGCAAATCGAGGCAATTGTGCATCCCCAAATCGGACTCTGCATTTGTCCCAAATCACAACCAGGTGCACAATAAGCCAACCAAATCCTCACAATCATAAGAAACAACAGATTATCCATTAATAAACCAATTATACAATATTACAATTAATCACATGGTTTACGATTAAAATGGATAATCAGGCCCGACTGTCACATAAATGGATGATGTGTAAGTAATTGAGGAGGTTTTGGGAATATTGATGGATGTTTTAGCGTGTTGTGAGGTGTTTTAGGGGAAATGAATGGGCTCACCATCTCCACAGCTCACATCCTTTCTTCATGGCCTACTTGAAACTGCTTGCAAAATCTGGGGTGTCTACAGTTGCTGAGGAGGATTGTATTCAGGAGTGTTCGGACAATGGGTGGCCGGTATTTTGGTCTATGGGTTCTAAGGGAATTCAGTGGGCTGGAGGGTGCAAGAGCGAGAGCCTGTGAACGTCTCTAGCAGGGGAGTCTGAGAGAGATTTCTCACAAGTGTCGAGGTTGTTAAATAGGAGAAATTGCTTGACAGTGGCCGTTGATGGCTAACCATCTCTAGCTGAGTGGCTCAGATTCATTTTGAAAAGATTTGATTGGATTTTTGATGTTTAAATGGGGGTACGATAGTCTTTGAAGGATGGTGAACATTTTCAAATCCATGCTAGCCAATAGCGAGGTGGAATTTAGTGGTCCAAAGTAATGGAATGTCCATTGAGTTCATCAGCTGAAATACTCTAAAATCGGGCACATTGCCGACCCTTCGCACCAATGTCCTTCCTTGGACATTTCCACTCTGAGTATTAGCTAAAAATGCTTGCCTTAAAGTGGCGCTTTGAATTTGCGCTTGACCTAGAGATGGGCCTGACTTCTAGATTCTAGGTTTGTTCCTTAACCTCTCATGACCATATGGAGGCTATGGATTATGGTAAGTGGGGTTTTGAAGGTTTGGGTTATTCTAGGGTGTTTGGTGGGCTTTGGGGAATAGTGAGAGAGTCGTCCATCACCGTGGTACACTGCTACCACATCGCACTCTTTTCAACGACTGCTAGTGACTTCTTGCAAAAAAACTAGGGTGTGTACTGTTAGTTACCCTAACTACCCAGACGATATCTATCAATTGTCCATGAGTTCTGCTTCTCAAGACTTATCTTGTTATGTCCTCGTTCTTTTTGGTTGGTAACCCTAATTACTTGGGCAATATCTGTCAATTGTCCATGCATTCTGCTTGGCAAGTCTTATCTTACCATGCCCCATTTCTTTTTGGATTTGTAACCCAAACTACTCAGATGACACTCGTCAAATTGTTTAGTGCCTCGATTGATATGTCCAATCGACTTGCCATGGCCCACTTTTCTTTTAGGCTGATAACCCTAACTATCCAGTCAACGAGTCCAACAATTTATCATTCTCCTTTCATCGATCAATGGACCTGTTAGTCTTGTCTAGTACCCTCTTACGCAAGTTTGCTACCCTGTCACCATCTTCTAGTCTGGCATTTCATAACATCATCATATTCTTTAGCACATCAACATCTGCAACAACAATATGGCATTGGCTTTAGCATCTCCATTACACAATTTATGTTAGCATTGCATTTGTAGCATATATATCAGCATAATTGCAACATCCCTAGTATAGCTCAGCATACACTAGAATCAACGTTTAGTAAGCACAATCTACACTAGCACTAACCATTTTCAAGCATTAACATGCATTATCAGTATCAGCAACACACTTGTGGTCAACATCTGCATTTAGGTAACGAGTCATGATCTTTAATGCATCTGCTGAGAAAGGGACTCAATGTCAACATAAACTCCACCCTCCCACATGCTTCAGGTATCGTGTCTTACAACCCTAGGCATCAGTCTTGATCCCCTTGACCTCGCTCAGGGGCATCTGTAGACATCCCAATTGTGAGGCTACTTGTTGACAGAAACTTTCGAAAGAACTTGCTCTTGATGTGATAATTCTAGCCACCTTTCCCAAACTAATCCAACACCATAAACAAATCCTTAAACACAAGTCCAAAAGCCCATTGGTGATCGATGCAATCAAATATAGATCTAGCAGTATAGCAAGCGCAACTTTGAGGTGCAATTAGTTAGTGCCACAAAGTGGCACAATTCATTGGCGGACAGTGCCCTGTATCAATTAAATTTAGATGGATTGATCTGTCTATTTACCTTACGGACATCCATTTTTCTTGCTTTTCATTGGCGACTAGCTACCTTGGTGTAGGCACCCCATATTCATGTAGTTAAACCCTAACCTAACAATCTTAAGAAATTCCTCACTCAACCTAACAACCCTAACTAATTCTCACTCAACATTACAACCTTAACTAATCTCCACTAAACCCTAACCTAACAACCCTAACGAATTTCCACATAACCAAACAACCCTAACTAATTCCAACTCAACCTAACTAATCTTCATTAAACCCTAACAACCTCAAATAATTTCCACTAAACCATAACAACTTAAACTAATCTCCATTAAACCATAACAACCCTAACTAATTCCAACTCTGCCTAACAACCCCAACTAATTCCCACTCAACCTAACAACCCTAACTAATTCCTACTCAACCTAACAACCCTAACTAATTCCCACTCATCCTAACTAATCTCCATTAAACCCTAACAACCTCAACTAATTTCCACTAAATCCTAACAACCTCAACTAATCTCCATTAAATCCTAACAACCCTAACTAATTCCCACTAAACATAACAACCTCAACTAATCCCCATTAAACCCTAACAACCTCAATTAATCTCCACTAAACCCTAACAACCTTAACTAATCTCCACTCAACCATAACTACTTTAACAAACTTTCATAACAACCTAAACCAATTCCCTAACAACATACAAGCCTATAAATACCCCCACCCCCACCCCTCCTATTTGAAAAGGGAAGAATGAAGAAAGAATGGAGAAAACTTGGAAGGAGAAGGAAACCTAGCAAAACTAGAGAGAAAACAGAAGCAAACCAACCAGAGATCACTGAGAATTATGAGTGAAAGAAGCTCTGAGTTGAGGGATTACTCCATTCATCTTCTCCGACCTTCTCCAGCAAGCTCCGGTGACCATAAACAACCCTGATCGAGTGAGTTCATGCTACATTGCATCCCCTAAGCCTTCCTCGACCTCCTTAGAGTCGTTCTAGTGGAGGAACGAGGCTCCCTAGGCAAAGCTTCAAGCTCTATTAGCTGTTGAACCCGTTTTCGGCAAGCTAAGTGGGGAGCTGATTCGACAATGAGATTCATGTCGCAGAGAGTGTGGATTGGTTAGGTTTCTTCCCCTCGAACTTTTCCACCCCCTTGGATGCCATAACATCACCTCTGTTAGCCACTGGAACAAGCTCGTTAGCAGTCGTCGAGTGGTGACCCATTGAGTGCACGACACGAACAAGGGTACCTCTGAGCTCACGAACAAGCTCCATGCCTTCCTCTGAGTGTCACTGAGCTACCAAGAGTGGCGCCCCATGCTCCAAGCGCCTCCAGCTCGCCACACGTAACCTTTCCCGTCGCCAGAGAAGATGACCTACAGTAGAAGTCGGCTGGACGTTTCGCATAGCATAGCTCTCTCCTAATCAGTGGAAAAACTTCCCCTCCATCTTGTCGACCTTTTGAAAGCATCAGACCATCAATCCACTACCCATATTAGCTCCATCCCCTCTGAGCTCATCGCTGGAATCGCGACACTAGTGAGAGAGGTGGGGGGAGAGTTTCGACCGTCTGGTGCCCAATCGGTGTTGGTGGATCTTCTCCTATTTCCTCCCTCTTGCTTATCTGCTAGTTGGATGCATGATCAAGCATCAAGGAAGCCCAGGATGGCTTCCCAAGCGGTTGTCACCGGTGAGAATCAGTCGTCGGTGACTGTCATGTTTTTTTGAAATTCTTTTATTAAAACTCTCTCTTCTTTTCTTTTCTTGCACTTAGGTCCTTACATTTTGCTTTCTAGCCCCTACATTTACTTACGTTTCATTTTATTTTCTTTTTTTGGAAAACTTTCAGTTTAACCATTGTACTTTTCTTTTATTAATTCTCAAGTCTTCAAATCTTTGAAAGAAACCTTCATATTTCTTTATTTCAGCCTTAAGTCCACAAATTTGCACATTTAACCCTAAATTTCTCTTAAATTGCATTGAACAGACATTTTTCTAGCACATTTACATATCAGACATTGGGAATTTTTATTTTCACGCAAAAAACACATAATTTGCACATTTAACCTACAGTTTCTTTTAAATTGCACTAAAAACATTTTTTTTTGGCACATTTACAAATTAGACCCTAGGAATCTCAATTCTCAACCAAAATGCATAGTTTTGCACATCTAACCCCCAACTTCTTTAAAATTACATAGAAATATGTTTATTGGCACATTTGTAGATTAATCCTTGAATATCCCAGTCTTTACCTAGAAATATGTGATTTTTGCACAAATGCCCCTAGAAACTTGCTTATTCCATCCATGCATTCATGTGTACATCTTGATACTTTTTGTTTCATATATATATTCTCGTGCATATCTCCCTGTATCTAGCACACACATTTCAAGCTCATTTCAAACTTAATCTTGACATTGTTTTCCCGATTTCTTCCTAGTTTCATGGTTTTGATTTGATTTGGATTTTCATTGCCTGATGGCGTACATTAATAGGCTTGACAATGTCGACATGGCCCTGAATGAGGATTATCTTCTCTTATTTGATTTTCTTGGATTTTCCTAGTTTCCGCTCTTTTGCATGACGCTTTCCGAACATTTTTGATTTTTACATGATTTTCCTCGCCTAATGGCATACAATAAAGCGGCATTTTTAATGCCTACATTGTCCCTCTGATTATTTTCCTTATCATTTCTCTTTTATTCATTGTTTCTTGGAGATTTTTCATGTTTTCGCATTCATCTTAGGCATGTGCATTAGAAGTAGACAATCAAACACACACTAGATCATGAGCAAGTGGTTAAGCTTGAAAGACAAACTTCTTCGGGCGTATGGGGGTGCCTAACACCTTCCCCATGCGTAATAAGAATCTTTACCCTTTCTCTGGCCCACAATGGCTAGGTGTTGCATGCATTAGGCATGGAGCATACACGCATTCATTTGCATCTTTTTCTCACATTCATATGCATCTTGGTTTTCCTCGTTTTCCATTAAAAGACTAGGTGGTGATTCATTTTCCTTATCCTTTTCTTATCCTTATTTGGTGTTTCTGAGTCAAGTCACCATCTTTGTCGTGACCATATCAGGATTCTTCGTGTGTTCCCATGCACTGAGGAGTCGTGCAAGGTTCCACTAGCATGGTCACAAGAACTAGTGACTTTGCTGGGGATAACTAGATTTTGACTTTCGTGTGGATTTTCCTGCTTGCTTGTGTTTATACACTTTGTGTTTGTTTGCTTGTCCTACTTGTTTGTACATATTTGACTGTACATGTTTTTTGTGTTGTTTTACACGATTGCTATGCCATAGCACATGCACATGACAAGATTCATGCCTTTTGTTATAATGCTTGCTTCCTTTTTCACCTACCTGATAACACAACACTAGCACATGCCATGCTCATGCCTTTTGCTTGTTGGTTGAGTGCTTGGATGCCATGATTGTGTATTTGTTTTTTTTCCCTTTCTGTATTTGCCATTATTAGAAGAGTAGAGGCATAGTTGCCTCCCTTCTTGGTTAAAATAAAACACACAAAAAAGATGAACAAATAATAAGGCATAACTAGAGACAAATGCTCACAATCCCCTTGGTTTAATAAAATGCAAGTAAAAGACACCAAGCCTATGTGCATGAATGATCATTTTAGAAATCATGCATCTTCTCCTCTCTTGTGTCCACCCATAGTCTGCGAAGGATAATTCTGGTTACCCAATCTATTGTTTTGGCGTAGGACGTGTTGCCATTCTGTCCCCCTTGTCTAGGGTCGTGTTGGTGTTAGTCGAGGGTGCAGCTCTTCGCTACTACAGGAGTCAAGGCCACCAATGCACCACTCGTTCACTGCCTGCGTTTTGGCTAAGATTTAGAATGAGAACCTTACTTTTCTGACCAGTGTAAAAACCTAAACCCATGAGTGTGTCCCATGTGGTCAACCCTAGGCGGGACATGCATGGTGAGAGAGTGCATATTAAAGAGCATTCATGTGCATGTGTGCCATTCATGCCACCCTAACAAACAATTGCATAGCTCACATGTTTCTTCTTTTGTTTTGTCTTTATCTTTTCTCTTCGCTCACAAACTAGTTTTTTTCCCTCTTTACAGCTCAGTGCTCCGTGTGCAAGTTCCTAGGCCAGATCTCGAGTGATCCTTTCAATGACCTTAGTCTTGAGGCATTGCTCTCGACTGTCCTTCCTTGAGCTATTCGTCACTTTCGATAATAGCTCCACGTAGGTGTCGTCCCCCTGTCCGCAATTGTAGTCCCATCCTTATTCGCTCACAGTCCATTATGGCCTAGCGAGCTTTTGAGACTTTTGTACCAGTAGCTTTGGAGGGGATGTCTATTTCCATCCCTCCTTCCACCCTCATTTTGACATCTATTATTTCATCTGCTCTTCATGAAAGCCACTTTCAGGCACATGGAGATCCCTGCCCTTTAGTTTCACGACATTGGCTGACCCTGATTTGTCTGGAGTCTACGAATGAGGTGGTTACTGTGACAACCAAAAGGACACCTGACTTGATAATGTCCTGTCCTTTGGTTAGCTCAGCCCCCTTGACATATAGTTGGCTTTTATTGCCTCCTCTGTAGGAATCCAACCAATTGGATCTTTAAACCTCCAGTCTCTTTTGACATCCCTTTTGCTTGCTCATCCAGCCCTCGGTACTGCTACTGATTGTTCCGCTATTGTGCAATCTCAGCAGCTTCTGGCCCTTGCACTGAGGCTACAGAACATGGCTCTCACTTTGGATCCTACTGTGACTACTTCTGTTTGTCCTATTCTTGAGTCTCCATATCAGCCAGCTCAAACATTTCATGTTGCACCAGTCACACCACCACCGCAGCTGTCACCACAGCTTCTTGTTTCCTCGACGATAGGCGCCACATCTCTACTATTAGCATCATCACCAATGTACACATAGCATATTCCTCCATTTGCTGGTGGTCAAACGTTTGGGCTGACAGGAGTACAATAGCCTGTGAACCTAGCCATACTTGTACAATAGTTATTGCTCCCACACACAACACCACATCTAGCACAGCATACAGCCATTGCTACACCTTTGCATCAGATTCAGGATTCAGCATGCATGCCACCACAAACAACACACATGCACAGGTATGCTGGTCATCATGCCATGGCACTAGGTGGCGAGACGATTGATCCAGAGGAGCACGTAGGTGCTATAAATATAGTGTACGTGGGACGTACCTTAGCTGCACAATCAACGTCAGCAGCAACCCCAGATGCACTTTTCACTGGGATGAATGATCTAGAGAGAGCACTACGACTAGTGTAGGGGAAATTGCCAGTCTTACACCTTCCGGGACCTCTACTATTTTCCAGAGGCTATACTCCTCTCGAATTTTCACATCCCAGAGCTTGAAAAATACAACGGGAAAGGTTGCCCAATTTTGCATCTCAAGGCGTATTATGGTGATCTTGCTTAGTTGTAGGCTGACGAGAGGCTGCTTATTTGCCTTTTCCCGAAAAGCCTCACAAGTCTAGCTTTAAAATGGTTCACATCTTTGTATATGGCCACCATTAAAACCTAGAATGACCTTAGTCAGGCTTTTCTGGAGCAATATTCATTCAATCTCGACATGATGCCAAAGCTCAAGAACCTAGTCGTAAAAAGGCAGAAGCCCTGTGAGCTGTTCGGGGTGTACGTTGGGCGCTGGCGAGCCCTCGCTTCACAAGTTCGTGGTAGACCCTATGATGAAGAGTCTATCGAAATGATAATTTGAGGGGCACAACCAGCCATAGGGGCCCTTCTAAGAATTCAGCCCATTTGCACTTTTGTATCCCTGATCAAAGCTGGCACCTAGGTCGAGAGCTCATTGCATAGTGGAAGTTTTCCTGCATTAGTGGCATTCACCAAGCAGACCATGGCTTCGAATCATAGAACCAACAATGATAATGGCAGCAGTAATGAATCTCACACCAAATATTCACGGAGGAAGGACACTACCAAGAATGCTGTGGCATATGTAGGAGTTCCAGTTATGTCGATTAGTGTGGTGAGCTCGCCAGCACAGAATCAGGTGGTTTATACTCCTACACTAGGGCACCACGCACATCACAAATCACCACCACCGCAGAGGTAGTATACTAGCCCGCACCGGCAAGGCAAGGGTGCAAACCCAGGACCATGACAGCTACGACAGTGTGAGAGGGATTACACTCCTCTAGTTGAGCCACTAAGTGTCGTATTCCCCAAAGATGCATCACTCTTGAGACTTCCGGAAAGTCGCCCACCACCAAACCCATTTCCGTGGTGGGTTAAAGTAGATTTATTTTGCAATTTCCACAGCACCACGGAGCACTCTACGGATAACTGTTATACACTCTGGAATGCAATTCAATACTTGATTAACCAGAAGGTCATCATCATCAATACACAGGCGGTAGAGTCTACACCAGTTGGATCGACACCGCATTCTTCTACCTTTACACATAGCAATATAGTCAATTGGCCCCTGCCTGAGCACACAACCTGAACTTCAAGAGTTCATCTCATTTCTTCTATTGAGTCTGCACCATCATTGCTTGACCCTTCCCTTCTTATGCATGGCATCTTAGATTCTTTTCCCCATCAGCTTTACCAATTGTTTGTTGAGGCTTCCAATTCTACTGTCAACATGATTCAGCTAACTGCCAAGCTAAAACGTGTAACTACTAGACCTACCATGCAATCCACCTCACCATCTGTTTGTTTGCTAGCTAGACCAAAGCCAGATTTGGTTCAAAAAATGCCAATACCCACTTAATCAAACACACCAACCCTGGTCCTAGTAGAATTGGAGGCCCGTACTCCTGTGGTCATTAACCTGACACAGGATACTTATCACATTCCTTACAGTTACGCCACAAAAATGTGCGTTGAGGTAACACGGTTAAGAGGGGTGTAGAAGGCCCCAATTTTGCCTAGCAAGCCCAACTAGTCAACTACCTCATCATCCCAACTGGAGAACCAGATTCCCAGTCCTTTTCTAGAAGATGTAACCCAAAGAGCCAATCCCATTACTACCAAAAAGGACCCACCTGTAGCAGACATCATGGCCCATTTTAAAAAGGTTAAAGTAGATATTTCCATTTGGAAGGCCTTCCTCTGAGTTTTCCAAGCCACCCATGTTTCCCCAACAATACAACTGTCAGCCTTGGAGAACATGGTAGGAATGGTAGTTGCGCCATAGGTATCTCCTTGTCCAGTTTAGAATTATCCTTAGTAGGGACCAATCACAACCAACCCCTATTCATCACGATGCAATACCAGAATTTCTGCATTCCTCTTACTTTGGTGGATAATGGTGCTGGCTTAAATGTCTACCCCTTGTGAACTGCAATTCAGGTCATATTCAAATCAGAAGGCATTACCCCGACTGTGAAAGGAATGACGACATTTGATAACACTCACCATGATGCTTTAGGAATTTTGGTTATTCCCCTAATCATTGGTCCTGCCTATTTTGAGGTAGAGTTTTATGTTGTCGACCTTGAACCGTCTTTCAATCTCCTGCTTCGGCACCCTTGGCTCCACAAGCATTATGTTATCCCCTTGACACTTCACCAAATGATCAAGTTCTGTTGGAACAATGACATTGTTGTTGTAATGGTGGAAAATCATGAAAAGGTGAAAGTCGAGGCAGTCTCTTCGTTGTCTCCTCAAACTGTCCATTTTGACCCCAAGCCTTCTAATGTGCTCTACTGAGTTGACGGCTTTGAGCCTGTCAATTTCATTCCGATTCTCGAGCGTGCCAGCCATTTGGCCACTTTTGGTAATCCTTTTATGATGGTTGAGAATCTTTGTCAGAGGTGAGGGTATGAGAAAGGACACCTCTCAGGCGGAATGGCCAAGGAATCGCCGAACCAATTGCCGTAGAGAAAAGACAAGAATTTGAAGGACTGGGATACAGATGGAAGCCACAGGAGGGATTCTTGAGGAATCGTAAGTTCCAAAAACTTTTTATTCCACGGGATTTAACTAACTTTGTTAGTGCAGGTTTTCTAGATCCCAATAAGAATCCTGTTGTTGCAGAGTCTGAACAGAATGAGCCAACTAGTGGATCAGAGTGGGTATGTGTTGTGGATTACTACTCTAAGGAAGAGGTTGTGGATCACATAACAAGTCCAACATCATCCTTTCCACCATGGACAGCTAGGCTTGCATTGCCGCCTCTAGAGTTGGTTGTAGGTCTACAGATCCTATTATAGTTACAGTTTCGGCAAGAGCAATTTCAACCACAATTTCATCAGCATATCAGTTAGCTTTGATAGAGTCACAACCAAGTTAGCTAGAATCACCACCTAAAGTGCGAGAAACCACCAGTGCATACTATGTGGATTTTTATTCTGATGAAGAGGAAGGAGAAGCTATAGTGGCCCAAGTTGATAGTATGCTCAGTGATTTGGAAGTTCTATTCCAGGAGTAACTGGCAACACTGGTGGAGGATGTAGAGAGTGAACTCAAGTGCAGAAAAGAGAAAGCTGTATTCACAAAATGCATCACAGAGCTGTCAGTTCTCCATCATGGCCCTAGAAGAGGACAGATAAGTGAATGCTAGACAAGAAGAGTTTATCTCCTATCAATCGAGAGGCGGGTCTAGTTTGTACTACCAGTTTTGGCCCTACTTGAGCGGTGGGGTCCAAAAAGAAATCCTGAGTTAGGCTCAGGATAGAAAGCGGGCGGTAGTACTCACATCATTCATTCAGAGGACAATTGCCCACCTGTCACACACATTGTACATACCACCCATGAAAACCAGAAAAATAAAAATAGTCCTCCACACAATAAGGCTGTAGAAGCAATGGGATAGCTAGGGGCGTTTGTAAGTTCGAGAAGCATCAAAATCAAAGATTATCAGAGGTGCATACAAAAAGACCAGAGTGACAGTGACTATTCTAAAGCATCATCAAGGGTAGAGTGCCGAGCAAATTTGCACCTTTGAAGACACAGATCCATCCTTCCAGCAAGAGGTCCTTTCTGAACTCATTGCATATGAGGAAGAAGATGATACAGAAATAGAGGAGGATGGTCATGATGCACCAAATTTTCAACCTTATGATGATGATCCAGAAGGCTTGAACATGCATGTAGAAGAAGAAACTGAGTGTGTAAACATTAGCACTGTTGAAAATGTTACGGAAGAGCGAATTAGTGCCAGACTCATAGTGCAGGCCCGACCAGAACTTGTTGAGCTTCTCTTAGAGTTTGCAGATATTTTTGCCTGAAGCTATGATGACATGGTTGGGTTGGACGTAAAGGTGGTGGTGCACACATTACTGCTTAAGCCGAACGTCAAGCTGGTCAAATAGAAGTTGCGTAGATGGTGACTTTAGTGGCTGTTGAAATTGAAAGAGGAAATAATGAAGTAGCACAAAGTCAATTTTCTAAAAGTCGTCCTCTACCCAAAATGGTTAGCTAATGTGGTTCCAGCGCCAAAGAATGATGGTCGAGTTCGAATGTGTATTGATTACAAAGACCTAAACAAGGCAAGCCCAAAGGATGACTTTCCACTCCCGCACATCAACGAACTTGTGGATAATACTGCAGGACATAAAATATTGTCATTCATGGACGGATTCTTAGGTTACAATCAAATTAGAATGGTAGAGGAGGATATGGAGAAAACGTCCTTCATTACCCATTGGGGAGTATTTTGCTACAAGGTTATGCCATTTGGGCTAAAGAATGCCAGGGCCACATATCAAAAGCCGATGATAGCATTGTTCCATGACCTCATGCATCAAGATATTGAGGTCTATTTGGATGATATGATAGCTAAGTCAAAAGAGCCTAAAGAACATATTGCTTGGTTGCAAAAGTTGTTCAATTGCTTGCGAAAATACAAGCTGCGACTTAACCCCAACAAATGTGTATTTGGGGTGTCATCAGGCAATGTCAGGTGTTGCATCAACCAAGCAGGTACACAAAAGGTTTATTAATGGATAATCTGTTATCTCTTAGATGTGTGAGCTTGTGGTTGGCCTTTTGTGTACCTGGTTGTGATTTGGGACAGATGTCGAGTCCTATTTGAGGATGCACAAACATCTCGGTTTGTGTGCCCATCCCTTCCTCTTTTCTCTCTTTCTTTTTCTCCTTCTCTCACTCATGAACTCACCTCACCCTGTCTTCTTCCCCATTCATCCTCTACTAGCTCGTGCCACCAACGATGCTGGCCCGTGCCTTCCCGTCTTCTCCGACATGATGGGTGGCCAGCGTGACGTGGAAGGAGGAGGAGATAGAGACATAGGTGAGTGGAAAAGGGAGGGCTATGACACGAGAAGGAAGAAGGGGAGGAAGAATGACACATGCGAATGAGGTGGTGGCTGTCAGTGTGGTCCACCATGGGAAGAGGCTTCGTCGGGGAGCAAGGTGGGTCACTAAAGGATTGAGCCAGGTATGAGACCCCTGTCCCTCCTCATTTCTTTTGTGGTTTGAGCGAGTGAGCTAAATGCATGGAAATGATGAACAATGCATGTAAAATCGTAGAAATATAGTGGAATTGATGAGAATAAGTTGAAATGCATGAAAACCTAGATATCATGCGGTTAGGATTGAAATTTGTAGGAATATGCATGATTTTGGATGAAGGCTACATTAGTCGTTTTTGAGCTTCATCCCTTTGTGATTTTTGTGTGGATTGTATAGTTGATGGTTTGATGAATGGCTGGAAGGGTTTTGAAGTAGACTAAAGGGTCTACACACCATGTTTTTCTTGCATTATATGATACTAGTTTGAGGGGTCCACTGGAGGCTCCTACTTTCAGCGAATGAATGATCTATTAGCAGGGGCCGTGTACAGAACACGGGAGATTCGGCATGCCAAATTGGGTTCGGTATACCGAATCCCTATTAGTTGGTGTAGGGGCACTAGTTTCAGTAGACTGAATACCTTCAGTTGACTGAAACAGGGGGTTTCTGTATATCGAATCAGTGATTTTCGGTATACCAAATTCTAATTCGGTCTGCCGTTTTCATCCTTTGGCCCATGTGAACAAATGGGCATAAATATTGGAAATAGAAGGTTTTAAATGGATAATGAACATGTTTTAGTGGTGTCTTCCCCATGTAAATGACATCGAAGAAGGTGGAACCCAAATATGTGAATTTGGGCATGATTTGGATTTTAAACCCTATAAATGAATAAAATGGTTGATTGTGTGTGGTTTCTGGGCATGAGACCCAATTGTGAATTCAAGCACATGGTTTTTCATGAATTGAGTGGGGACCCCAGTGGAGGGTCAGGTGTTGCATGGAAATAGATTCCTGCTACCAAAAAGAATGGAAATGGAAATGGTTTTGAAAAAGAAAACTTAAAGAGTTTTGAAATGAAACACTACTAATGTGTTAAGGGACTACAGGGTTGGTGTCGACAATTTGGTAGGAGTGTGAGGCTCCAATGAAACTAGTTGCCAGACATGACTGTGGTTGTCAAGCTTGAGACAGTGTAGGCTGAGCCTGGATCGTTGTACCTAGTTGTTCGGGTCACCGAGCTTGTGACAGTGTAGGCTGAGTCTAGGTTATTGAACCTAGTTGTTTGGGTCATCGACGGTGTAGGCTGAGCTTGGGTCGTTGTACCTAGTTGTTTGGGTCACCGATGGGGTGTTAGACGAAGACATATCCCCATGCATATAGGAAAGAAATTGAGGCCAATTGGCCGGAGCAGTGGCATCCTGCACGGGGAATTTCACCGCAGTAGTTTAAGGAGGTAGGGGAAATGATATCCTCGCCTACTGCTTGTGTGCCTAGTTATCCGTGATCAAGGTAACATCAGTAAAGAAAGGTGGCTATGAATAAGGAAAGAATGTGATTTTTAGAAATAAAAGGAATGTGATTTGTCTGGGATTGGACTTATGAATGGTCCTAAAATCCTAGAATAAAACAAGAATTGTGTTTAACCAGTTACCAGCCAGTATTTATGATTTTGGTTTTGAGCCCGAGAGGCATTGTGTTTTAGGTTGGATCTGGTCAGAGATATTAGTTATGAAAGTGGTTTCGGTCTTGGGAAGAAATCTCAAGCAATAAAAAGAAAGATGAGTTTTGAAAAGAAAAATGGATTTGGAAATGATTTCCAGAAATTTTGAAAGAAAAAGAAAAATTGAGTTTTTGAAAGGAGTATAACCTTGGGAACAGACTCCCAAGTGATTTCAAAAAAAAAATGATGATGTTTTAAATGTATTTTCAAAAAGGAAAAAAAAACATGTTTTAATACACTAAAAGTTGTGTTTCTAGTAATGTTGCAGGATTTTGTTGTTCATGTGTTTGGGGCGCGTACTGGGTGACTTAGATGTCACTCACACGTGCTTGTTTGGTTTTCAGGTGCAGATCGTGTGCAATCGAGGTCTGGTGCTGGAGTCGGAGCTTCTAGCTGCATATTGTTTCCTAGAGGTGAGCCTTAGTTACAGTTATTTAATTTTACTGTAATTATTGTAATTTTGCTTATGATACTATGATTTAAGTAACATGCTCGGGTTCGAGGCGTTACAGAGTAGTATCAGAGCTAAGGTTACACCTAGTGCACCAATTTGGTGATGTTCGGTATAGTGGCTCCCTAGGACTACACAATGGAGAGTCATGCACCTGAATTCTTGGGTTGTTGTGTTCTGTTGTGCTGGCAGGACGATGTCTCGCCGAGGCCGCAGTCGTGACAAGGCCCCTATACCCGACTCTGAGACAAGAGAGGGTAGTGCATGAGGGGTTATGAGACAAGAGTTTGGCGAGATGATGTAGGGTTTCACCCAGTCCTTTGGCAGCAACAGTTGGGATGAGGCGAAAGGAGACCCGTAGATTAAGTAGTTCTGCCAGTTGGGCGCACCAACCTTTGAATGGCACAACACTCTAGAGGAGTGTGAGGCTTGGTTCCTGGAGGTGGAGAAGATCCTAGAGGGGATTGAGTGTCTAGTAGAGAAGTGGGTCTAGATCACTGCATTCCAGCTCAAGGCTATTGCGGATCAGTGGTGGAGGACAGTGCGCCGCACCAAATTTTCGAATGCAGACCTACTGATGATCTCTTGGGAGGAATTCCGAGAGGCTTTTCCATAAGCATGAGAGGGATAAACTGGACAGAGAATTCAGGAATCTGAAGCAAGGGAGCCAGACTATGGTGAAAGATGAGTCATCTTTCTTTCGACTGGAGCAGTTCTCTCAGGCTGTGATTTTCGAGAAGAGCAGGGCCAAGAGGTTCATGGAAGGGCTGAACCTTGTGCTGAAATCCAGAGTTATTGGCTTCAGATGCCAGACCATAGTAGATGCTATTGAGCTTGCAAGCCGCTATGAGGATGATCGTAGGCTATTCCAGGAAGTGTATCCCATGAAGGAAAAGGGGAGAAAGTCTATCTCTCGACCCTTTGTTTCTCGACCATCAGTGACTAGAGCGCCAAGTTCTAGGAGTTTTGGTAGCTCTGGGAAGAAGCGGAAGCAACGACCTACATCGGGTAGAGAGGAGAGTATGGGTTTCAGCCACTTAAGGTCCAGCAGTGGTCCACAGGTGGGACCGTGCCATGTCTGTGGCAAGAAGGGGCATGTAGCAACATAGTGTTGGCATAAGTAGAGGAATTTAGACAGTGTGGCATGCTACAACTACGAGATGTCCAGGCATTACCAGAAGGACTGTCCTAGTCAGCCGAAGCTAGCAGGATATGCGCAACGTCAGCCTACCAAGGGGAGAGTGTTCTCTATTGCTGCCCAGATGCTGGTCCATTGGACATGTGGTAGAAGGTGAGAACTAGTGTGGCTGTATTAACTAAGTCCTGTCCTATAATAATAGATCTTATGTGTAATTAACACTATTTCTTTTTATGATGATTACGGTTATGGTGTGTTGATCATAGGATCTTTTCTTATGGTCGATCGGATGGCCCGAGTCTTGTTTGACTCTGGGAGTTCATATTCTTTTGTCTCCAAGTCATTTGCTTCTGAGATCAAAACTAGGCCAGCTAGGTTGGCAATCCACCTGGATGTAGTCACTCCATTGGGAGAACACAATCTAGCGTGGAGATATTTGAGACTAGTTGATCTTCAGCTAGGGGACAGGAATTTTCAGGCCAGTTTGATCCTAATGGACATGCAGGATTATGACGTTATCTTGGGAATCGATTGGATGGCACAGCATTCAGCTGTGATAGATTGTGCTAAGAGAAGAGTTCTGGTAAAGTGTCCAGGCCAAGGTTGGTGTATGGTGCAGGGCACCAGACCGGGTGAACCCAAAAAAGTGATTTCTCCTCTCAAGGCCTATCATCACTTGGCATGAGGCAGTGTGGGTTATTTGGCCCGTGTGACAGTTTCTACTTCGCATATGGTCGAGATTTAGGACTTGCCAGTGGTGCAGGAATAACCCGATGTTTTTCCAAAGGAATTACCTAGAACGCCACTACATAGGGAACTGGAGTTTGTGATTGATCTGGTGTTGGGATCTGGTCCTATTTCCAAGGCTTCATACAGGATGACACCAGTGGAGTTAAGGGAGCTTCGGAATCAGCTACAGGAACTGATGGATAAGGGATGCATTCATCCCAATGTTTCATCGTGGGGAGCACCGGTTCTATTTGTTATGAAGAAGGATGATTCACTTCGGCTTTGTATAGACTACCAGATGTTGAACCAAATCACTGTGAAGAACAAGTATCCACTGCCTAGGATCGATGATTTGTTCGACCAGTTGCTGGGAGCATCGACGTTTTCCAAGATAGACTTGAGGTCAGGATACCATCAGTTGAGGATCAATGAGCCAGATGTGCAGAGGACATCCTTTCGCACCCGTTATGGACACTATGAGTTTTTGGTTATGCCATTAGGGTTGACGAATGCTCCGACTGCTTTTATGGACCTGATGAATAGGGTGTTAAGGCCTTATTGGGATCAATTTGTGGTCATCTTTGTGGATGATGTTCTAGTGTATTCTCTGAATGTTTAGACTCACAAGAGGCATTTGAGGATCGTACTGGAGACGCTAAGGCAGCATGAGCTTTATGCCAAGTTCTCCAAGTGCGAGTTTTGGCTGGAGGAATTGTCCTTCCTTGGTCACATTATTTCAGGAGAAGGCGTCAAGGTAGATCCAACCAAAGTGGAAGCTATGAGCAGTTGGGCCAGACCAAAGACAGTAACTGAGATTAGAAGTTTTCTCAGCCTGGCGGGATATTATAGGAGATTTATCCAAGATTTCTCCAAGATTGCTGCACCATTGACCTGACTGACTAGTAAGGAAGTGCACTTTTCCTGGGATTGGTAGTGCGAGGAGAGCTTCAATGAGTTGAAGGCTCGTCTGGTATCAGCCCTAGTTTTGACTTTGCCCTTTGGAAGTGGCAGTTTCATGGTCTACAGTGATGCCTGTGGAATTGGTTTGGGGTGTGTGCAGATGAAGCATGGTAGGGTGGTGGCGTACGCCTCACGCTAGTTGAAAGATCATTAGAAGAATTATCCCACCCATGATTTAGAGATGGCAGCTATTGTGTTCGCCTTGAAGATTTGGAGGCATTATTTATATGGGGAACAATTTGAGGTGTATACAGATCATAAGATTCTGAAGTACATCTGTGACTGTGCCCTCGGTCGGGGGCCATCTAGCGTGAGGTCGCGCTAAACAGGAGGTGGCCACAGCCATGCCAAGATGGTGAAGGTGAGAGATGGGAGGGAAAGGGAAACGAAATGGATTCACCACCTAGTCTTTTAAGGGAAAGACGAGGAAAACAACAAACAAATCACAAAAAATGAATGAGTGAGATGCAAACATGGAGGCCAAATGTCTGTTAACTAAAGAATGGGTAAGGATTCCTATTATGCACGGGGAAGGTGTTAGGCACCCCTGTTCGCCTGAGCAACTCGGTCTTTCTAGTCTGATTCGCTTGCTCGAGGCTGAATGAATGTTTGTTATGCCTAGATTGTGTTCTAATCATGCTGATATGAGTGCCAAAACAAGATTGGATGGATGTGCAAGACGATGTGCAAAAATTACAGAGAAATCAACATGAATTGACAAAATCATAGAAAATTACATGAAATGACAATGTTTTTGTAAAGAATGCCTCCGAAAACCATGTTGCTGTCAAAAGCATAAAAAGTCGAGTCAGCCCATGTTCACGGAATCATGGAAAAAGTTGTGAAAATCAAAAGGGGGAAAAATAATCCATGATGGGGTCAAATGTCGACTCTCAGGCCTGTTAATGTACGCCCTCGAGCGACAAATCCAAATCAAATCAAAAATCTAAAATGTAGGATTAAAGCAAATCAAATCGGATATTGGATAAGAAACTTTGAAGACAAAGGAAAGAAAGAAATCCACTAAAGAAAAGGCATGGGATGCTGGCTCGCTAAATGCAAATGTGAGGAAAAAGGATATGGAATGCATGGATAAGTGCCTAAATGTGCAAAAACTCTAAAGAATGACTTAGACATGGACTATGCAAGACTGAGTGCAAAGATTGAAATGCATGCTCATGAATTGTAGGCACAGTGGCAATTTGGTCATTTCCCCTGTCAGATGTGATAAATGCTTGTATGGGAGTGATGCATGGCCTAAAATGTGTGTCAAATGCCTAGAAGATGTTATTTGCAAGAAACATGGAGGAGAAAATCAACAAAATGATGTAAATACAATAAAGGACAAACATAAGGGCTAAAATGCAAAATTCACAAAGAGGAATGAGAAACTGGATGAAAAACATGTTCATGACCCCTATTCTAACATACAAATGATGGGTCCAATGTCAATGCGGCACAGGGATGTAAAAGTTGCACTTGGATAATTTCCTGAAAGGTTAGGGTCTAAAGTGCAAAATTCACACACGAGTGCAAATGTGGCTAAAATGTAAGGCTAAGGGTCAAATCTCAATGAAAACATGATTTTTGAATAGAATCTGTGATTAAATGCAAATCATGAGATGAAATGTGTGAAAAATATTCCAAGATATGCAAGAAAAGATTTAAAACCCTAAATAATGGATTTGAAATTAATCTAAGGGTTAAAATGTAAATTTTAAGTTCA
Source organism: Posidonia australis (assembly GCA_024699735.1). Classification (NCBI taxonomy): domain Eukaryota; kingdom Viridiplantae; phylum Streptophyta; class Magnoliopsida; order Alismatales; family Posidoniaceae; genus Posidonia; species Posidonia australis. Next base: position 25,351 of record JAMKQA010018900.1, read on the forward strand.
GGAATGATTTGATGTGAATCTAGAGACTTTTATGCAAAATTCCTAGACCTGAATGTGATAAAAATTGGGATTTTTTGTTGGTTAGTGCAATTATGAGGGGTGGGCTTTACAGGCACAAAGGGGTGCTAATTGAAGCTAGGAGGGGTGGAGGTTACTTGGAACGATGGCTGGACTGTCTCTCCGGCGAGGCTCAACGGTGGCACTCCTCTGGGCTGATGCGCTGGTGGCATTGGCTGGGGTCTGGGGTTGTGGAAAAAGGCTGGTGGGGGTGGTCTTAGGCTCTAAGAATAGGCTGGGCTTCTCTGGAGTTTTGCAGGGGTCTCTCGAGCTCTCCTCTGGTCTCCGACGCTCTATATTCTCTCCTCTCCTGTTGTCGTTCCTCCCCGTGCGGTTGTCAATGCTTTAAGGGGTGGAATGGGTGAGTAGATCGTGGGTAATGGCAGTTGGGTAGATCGTGGGGAGGAGGAAGTGGGGGATCGTTGGGGAGGAAGGAGGACTGTGCATTGTAGCATTATTTTCCCTATTTCCTAAGTTCCCAATTGATGTGAGAATGACATAATGTTGGGCTAAATGGGCTGATTTTTGTGGGCTTTTGGTTTTGTTTTTTTGTTTTTGGTTTTTTGTTTTGTTGTTTTAGGTTTTAGGGTTTTTGTTTTATTTTAAGTTTTTGGTTTTGTTTTAAGTTTTTTATTTTGTTTTAAGTTTTATATATTTGTTTTGGTGACTTTAATTAAATTTTGATTTTGTGATTTTGAAGTTGAATTATTTTTAAATTAGGGTTTTTTAGGAGTTTGAATTTAATTATGAGATTTTAAGTTAGTTTCTTTTGGGATTAATTAAATGATTTAGTGTTTTTAGGTTTTAATCAATTTCGATTTTTGTGACTTAATTAATTAGTATTAAATTAGGATTTTCAAGATTTTAATTATTTTCGAGGTTTTTAGTTTTTTGGTATTTTAATTAGAGTTTTTTAGTTTAAATTAAGGTTTTGGGTTTTAATTAAAGTTTTTGGGTTTTAATTGGTATTTTGGGTTTTAATTTAGGTTTTTTAGATTTTAGACATGGTTTTTAATTTAATAAGGGTTTTTTGGATTTTAATTAAAGTTTTTGGTTTGAATTAGGGTTTTTTTGGATTTTAATTAAAGTTTTGGGTTTAAATTATGGTCTTTTAACTTAATTAAGTAACTTTAGGGTTTTTTGAGTTTAATTTTGGTTTTCCTTGAAATTAAATGGATTAAAGTGGTTTAAAATGGATTTTATTTGATTTTGATTTTATTTAGGGTTTTCACTTGATTAATTTGGATTTTAAATGTTTTTAGGTGGATTTTTCTTGATTTTGATTTTAATTAGGGTTTTACTTAATTAATTAGGATTTTAAGTGGATTTTGTTTAACTTGGTTTTTAATTAGGGTTTTACTTAATTAATTAAGGTTTTAAGTGGATTTAGGTGAATTTTATTTTATTTTGGTTTTAATTAGTGGTTTTTGCTTGGATTAAGTTAGAGTGTGCTTGTGTGAGCTTGAGTGGGCCTAATGGGCTTGTGTGGGTTTGTGTGGGTCTAGGGTTGTGATGGAGTTAGGATTTACGGGTGTGGTTGCAACCAGAGCATCTTCCAAAGGAGCCTACTGTTAAGTGACTGCAAAATCAGGGTGTCTACAACATCTTTACTCGAAAGGATTTGAACCTGATACAGAGGCGCTGGGTGGAATATATTAAGGATTATGATTTCAGTTTGTCGTACCACCCAAGGAAGGCAAATGTGGTTGCAGATGCTCTGAGCAGACGCACTCATGTCATGTCTAGTCTGATGATCCATGAATGGAAATTGTTAAAAGAACTAGTGGAGTGTAGGCCACAGAGACAGTCTTAGGGACCTACCAGAGTGGTGCTGGCTAATTTGTCTGTTCGCCCGAGGATGATCGAGGTGATTTTCACAACTCAGCAATATGATTCTTTTGTGTCAGATATATGGAGGAAGCTGGAAGTTGGTAATGCCCCTCAGTTTTTAGTTCGGGTAGACGATGGGTTGAGGTACAATTTGAGATTATATGTGCCTCAAATAGAGGAAATCAAGAACAACCTATTGGATGAAGCTCACCGCTCTAGATACATCATCCATCTAGGAAGCACCAAGATGTATAAAGACCTAAAGAGGAGCTTCTAGTGGCCTGGAATGAAGAGGGAGGTTTTTGAGTATGTGGCAAAATGTGCAACCTACCAAATGATGAAAATAAAGCACCAGAAGCCTAGAAGGACTTTGCAACCTCTAGACGTTCCAGTGTGGAAATAGGGAAATGTGTCGATGGACTTTGTGACGGGTTTGCCGCAAACCTGAAGAAAGAAAGATATAGTTTGGGTGATAGTAGATCGCCTTATAAAATAGACACATTTCTTGCCAATGAGGGTGACTTTTCCATTGGCAGAACTGACAGAGTTGTATGTGGCTGAGATTGTGAGATTGCATGGTGTACCAGTGTCTATTGTGTCTGACAGAGACACGAGGTTTACATCGAGATTCTGGGGAGCTCTGCAGGAGGCTTTTGGCACGGTGCTGAATTTTAGTATGGCCTTTCACCCCTAGATGGATGGCCAGACAGAGAGGACCATCAAGACACTAGAGAACATGTTGAGGGCCTGTGCCTTGGATTTTGGTGGTAGTTGGGAGGATCACTTACCCCTGATTGAGTTTGCATATAATAACAGTTATCACGCCATTATATGTTTGGCACCATATGAGGCATTATATGGCAGACCCTACAAGACACCCACTTGCTTGAGTATGGTGGGTGAGAGACAGTTAGTTGGGTCTGAAATTGTACAGCAATACGAGGGCAAGATGGATTTGATCGGGAAGAAGTTGTTGTCTTCCCAGAGTTGGTAGAAGAGCTATGCAGATAGGAGGCGGAGACCTTTGGAATTGAAAGTAGGAGACTTCGTATTCCTGAATGTGTCACCAACCAAGGGTGTGATGCGGTTCGGCAAGAGAGGCAAGTTGAGCCCAAGATATATCGGACCGTACCAGATTACCAAGAGGGTTGGTGAGGTGGCATACAAACTAGATCTACCTCTAGAGTTTGCGGGGGTGCACAACACCTTCTGTGACCATGCCGGTGGAACCCTTGCGCGGCTCTCCTCCTACCGGGTGCATGGAAGAACACGAGGAGACCAGATACGGTCACACCGAAGATGGTGAATCCAGAGGAAAAGACTAGACCCGAAAACACCAAGGGAAGATAAAAGGATAAGGAAAGGAGTCGCCACCTAGTCTTTTAATGGAAAGACAAGGAAAACCAAGAAGCACAAGAAAATCGAGAAGCAAATAAGATGCGGAATGTATGTGTGTGCTTTGTGCCTAATGGACAATGCACAAATGAATGCGGGCCAGAGAAAGGGTAAGGATTCTGGTTACGCATAAGGAAGGGGTTAGGCACCCCCGAGCGCCCGAGAAAACCCAGTCATTCTAGGATTCCCTATTGTCAATGGTCTATGGATATATGCTTGCATACTCTATATGCCCATGCTAAATATGACTGAAAACATGCCAAATCAAAGAGAAAAGTGAAATAAAGGGAAAAAGTTAATCTGAGGGTCAAATGTAGGCATTGAGAACGTCGCTTTACTATACGCCCTTGGGCGATGAAGGAAATTGTGAAAATCGAGAAATTCTCAAAAGCATCTCGCGAATCAGCGAAAATTGGGATAAATCCGAGAAATTCAAAAAGGGGAAAATAATCCTCATTTTGGGACCATGTCGGCTTTGTCAAGCCTTTTAATGTACGCCCTCGGGTGACAATCCATGAAGCAGGGAGAAAACCAAGCTTGGCACAAGCTAGAAAAGTGTGCGCAAAGCAGGCAAGGAAAGGCAAGAAAACTTGTGCGGAAAGATGTGAAAAAATGTGCAAAATGCATATGTGAGTGTAATAATGAAAATTCCAGGGGCCTTTGTGCAAAAAAACCAAATTCTGATTTAAATTGATATTTTGAAGCCCAAATCATTAGAAATACATAGGAAAACACATTCTATGCAATTATGAAGAAATCTAGGGTCAAATGTGCAAACATGTGCAATCCTAGTCAAAATGAAGTTTCCTAGGGCTCAAAATGCAATTTTACCACTAAACACATGCATTTAAAACATTTCAGTGGAAATTCAAGGTAAAAATGTAAGAAAAATAATTCAAAAAGGTTCCAGAATGTTTCAGGGACAAAATAATCATTTTACCCTAGAAAACAAACATTCAGAGTAAAATCATTGAAGTTTAGGGGCAAAACTGCAAATTGCCCGACAGAATAAAACATCCAGAAGAATTCTAGAAAAAATCAGGGGTTAAAATGCAATTAAACCAATGGAATAAGCATTCTGGGCTTTCATGAAATTTTCACAGAAAAAAGTGCATTCAGAAAGGTTTCAGGAAAGTTTAGGGTCATTTATGCAAGAATGATTGGATTGAGATGCATTAAAAGAAATCCTGAGGGCTTTTGCTAAAGTTTAATGCCTGGAAAACATTATTTTAAATGTTCAAGGGGGAAAATGTAATATTTTCAATTAAAACATTATTCTAATGATTTATGAAAAATAAATGGAGGACCTATTTGTAATAAAAGGTCCTATGTGTAATGAGAAAAGGATCTGAATGTAAAGAAAACATTGTTTCAGAACTTCAATCAAAATAAAATGTTTTAATTTTTTTTTTAAAAAGGGAAAAAAGAAACGACGGCCGCCGATGATGGAGCTTTGCTGCCGACGACCATCGGAGAGCGGGGGGGGGGGCAAACAAGGCCTTCCCGTGGTCTGATCTTAAATCAGACCTCACGAGAAGCAAGAAGGGAGAAAGAGAAGGGGATCCAACGGAGTGGATCAAGGATCTACTTGTGGGAATGGTCGCCCCACCTCCTTCGCTGTAGCGGAGCTCTGGCGACAGCATTGGGGAAGAAGGGGCCTTTAGAGAGCATCAGCATAGCGACCTAGTGGTTGCAGTGGCTTCGTGAAGCATTGGGGGACTTCCTCACCTCTTCTGGAGCGGAGTGGTGGATGATCGCTAAGGAGGAGGCTCGCCTGTCGCTGCCATGGCCTCTTTGGCGGGCGACGCTGCTGGAGTGCTCAAGTGCTCATGGCACAAGCCTGGAGGCTCTGCTGGCCTCGCAGGAGACGGTGGAAGGTTCCTAGGCTGTCAGTGGTGTGTGGCGTAGCGGGAGGCTCGAGCTCCTTCTCTAGAGGGAAAGCACCGGGGATACTAGAGGGGAAGGAGAGGAGACTAAGGGGCCATGGTCGTGCCCTGGATTGGCCCCCCCACCTACATCATCGGGAAACAACGACAGTGAGCCTCGGGGACCAATTCCGAGCAGAGGAAGGCTTTGGATGGCTTGAAATTGTCCAGAAAGAAGGAGGAGGCATCCAGGAAGCTATGAATTAAACTAGGAGGGATTAGAAGGGGCGTACCTGGCTTAACGGAGCTCTGCAACTCACTGGAGTGCCTAGAATCTCCTCTCCTCTTTGCGAGCTTCCCATTTCTCTAGAATTCTCTAGCACGCTCCGCTCTCTTCTCTCTCGTGCCAGAAAGTTTTTTTTAAATCATGCCTCTACCCTTCCTTTTATAGGTGAGCAGAAGAACGGTGACCCACTGTAACAGACCTCCCACTCCCTAACAGATCGACCAATAGACTTCTAACCTCCTAACCGAAGTAGTAACAACCTAACAAACTAACTAACATTGTCCCCTACTGCTCCCTTAGTCGCCAATAGGGATGAACGGCGATCCAAGCTCCTCCAGCGACTCATCCAATGGTTGGGGCAGCTTGGGTGGCTCTCTGGATCGGTGGTGAGATGGACTGGAGGCTGAGCTCAGTAAGGAAGGATGACTTGAGGCTAAATCGTGAGGGACTAATGGAGATCAAGTGGTTTCAGTGGGGGAGGAAAAAAAGAAATAAGACTTGTATTATTTGGGTAAAAAACTTAATAGGTGGAGATGATAATGAATATGGAGAGGGAGAAATAAAGTATGGATTGGAAGAAAAGAATTGGGTTAAATTGTTTATGGGGGCTTTCATGGGCTTTGGGGCCAAAGTGGACTCACTTGGGCTTAATGGGCCTATGTGGGCCTCCATGGGCCCAAGTGGACTTAAATGGGCCTAAATAGGTCTTGTGGGCTCAAATAGGGTTTAATGGGCCTATTTGGGCCTTGTGGGCTCCTTGGGCCTAATGGGCTTCAATTGGGCTTTAGTGGATTCAATTATGGTTAGAGCTCTACCACCACATCTCCATCTTGCAAACATTAGGAAATTGGGGTGTCTATACCTTCCATGTATCAATGTTGAGGAAGTGTTTGGCCGATGCATCCCAGGTAATACCAGTGTAGCCAGAGGAGCTGTAGGAGGACCTGTCTATCGTTGAAAATACATTCCAAATACTGGACTTAAAAGAGCACGTCCTCAGGAATAAAGTGATTCTATTGGTGTTAGTTTAGTGGCAACACCATGGTACAGAGAAGGCTACCTGAGAGTGCGAGGTGGACATCTAGAGACAGTACTCCTACTTATTTTATTAGAGCTGAATTTCGAGGACGAAATTCTTTTAAGGGGGTAGGATGTGACATCTGGGCTTGATTATCCATTTTTACTTGTAAACCATGTAATTAATTGTAATATTGTATAAATAGTTCATTAATGGATAATCTGTTATTTCTTGGATGTGTGAGATTGTGGTTGGCCTTCAGTGCACCTACTTATGATTTGGGACCAATGTGGAGTCCAATTTGTGGTGCACAGTAGTCTCGGTTTACATGCCTGTCCCTTCCTCTTTTATTTCTTTCTTTTTCAACTTCTCTCACTCATGAGCTCACCTCACCCCGTCTTCTTCCGCTTTCATCCTCCACCATCCCGTGCCACCAACAACGTTGGCCCGTGCCATTTTCATCCTCTGGCCAATGTGAGAAAATGGGCATAAATAATGGAAATAAATGGTTTTAAATGAATAATGAACATGTGTTAGTGGTGTTTTCCCCACGTAAATGACATGGAGGAATGTGGAACCCAAATAAGTGAATTTGGGCATGAATTGGGTTTTAAACCCTATAAATGAATAAAATGGTTGATTGTGTGTGGTATTTGGGCATGCGACCCAATTGTGAATTCAATCACATGGTTTTTCATGAATTGAGTGGGGACCCTAGTGGAGGGTCACGTGTTGCATGGAAATAGATTCCTGCAACCAAAAAGAATGGAAATGGAAATGGTTTTGAAAAAAAAAACTTAAAGAGTTTTGAAATGAAACACTAATAATGTGTTAAGGAACTATAGGGGTTGGTGTCAACAACGTGGTAGGAGTATGAGACTCCAATGAAACCAGTTGCCAGATACAACTATGGTTGTCGAGCTTGAGACCGTGTAGGCTGAGCCTAGGTCACCAAGCTCGTGACAGTGTAGGCTGAGCCTAGGTTAATGAAACTAGTCGTTTGGGTCACCAAGCTCGTGACAGTGTAGGCTGAGCCTAGGTTAATGAACCTAGTCGTTCGGGTCACCGACAGTGTAGGTTGAGCCTAGGTCATTGTACCTAGCTTTTCGAGTCACCGATGGAGTGTCAGACAAAGATGTATTCCCATGCATATATGAAAGAAATTGAGGTCGGTTGGCCGGGGAAGTGGCATCCTGCACAAGGAATTTCACCACAACAGTGCAGGGAGGTAGGGGAAATGATGTCCTTGCCTACTACTTGTGTGCCTGGTTACCCCTGACCAAGGTAACATCAGTAAAGAAAAGTGGCAATGAATAAGGAAAGAATGTGATTTTGAGAAATAAAAGGAATGTGGTTTGTCTGGGATTGGACTTATGAATGGTCCAAAAATCCTAGAATAAAACAAAAATTGTGTTTTAACCAATTACCAACCAGTATTTATGATTTTGGTTTTAAGCCCGAGAGGCATTGTGTTTTATGTTGTATCTAGTCCGAGATATGAGTTTTGAAAGTGGTTTTGGTCTTGGGAAGAAATCTCAAGCAATAAAAAGAAAGATGAGTTTTGAAAAGAAACATGGATTTGGAAATGATTTCCAGAAATTTTGAAAGAAAAGGAAAAGTGAGTTTTTGAAAAGAGTATAACCCTGGGAACAGACTCCCAAGTGATTTCAAAAGAAAAGAAAAGAAAATGATGATGTCTTAAAAGGATTTTCAAAAAAGGGAAAAAAATCAAGTTTTGTAGACACTCCAATTTTCTAATTTTGCAGAATGAGATGTGGTGGCTGAGCTCTAACCCTCACTAGGCCCATTTAATTCATAGAAGCCCACATGGGCCCATTAAACCCTAATTGAGCTTACTTGGGCCCACAAGACTTGTTTAGGCCCATTTAGCCTTTCTTGGGCCCATTCAATTCATTAAACGTTCATTTAGCTCATTTGGGCCCAGAGGGCCCACAAGGCCCATTAAACCCAATTGAGTCCACCTTGGCCCTAAAGCCCATGAAGGCCCACCATGAATAATTCCTCCCTAAATTGTTTCAACCCAACACCATATTCTTTTTTCCCTTCTTCATTTATTAATGTTTTTCTACCAAAAATATACAAATATTACATTTTCCTACTCCCTTCTTCACTGAACCCATTTTTCTCTTCCTACACACCTCACGATTTTGTCTCAGCTGGTTTTCCTCACTGAGCTCAGCTCTAATCCATCATCCAGCCCATCTCACCATTGATCCAGCAAGCCACTGGAACATCTCCAGCCGTCGGATGGGTCACCAAAGAGGCCTGGATCGTCTTTCATCTTGTCGGCGAGCAAGGGACAAGAGGGAGCAGCAGGGGGGACAACTGTTAGAGTGTGTTAGGCTGTTACAGGGCCAGCTAGTGGGTCTGGTAGTTAGTTGTAGTTTCTGTTACGCGGAGGTGCCTCCTGTCGGAATGGGTCGTCGGATTTCTACTCGCCTATAAAAGGGAAGGTAGAGGCAGTGAATTGAGCAGACTGACTGCACGAGGGAGGGAGGAAGAGAGCTCCAATGAAATCCAGAGCGAGTGGTGGATTTACGGAGGAGAGAGGGTGCCATTTCTAGAGCTATGGCGAGGTGCAGAGTTCCTCCAGGTCAGGTTAGCTTCCTCTGATCACTCCTGGTCTTTTATTTTAGTCCTCTAGGTTCTCCTTCTCTTCCTGGGGCATTTCCAAGGGATCCAAAGTGATCCCTTGGCTAGCAAAGCTCCGCCGTGCCCCATCGTCGCTGCTCTCCGGCAATAGAGGTGGGGCGCGGGGGCAATACAGAGAGTCTCCTGGACCCTCGAGTCCTCTCTTCTCCTCCTTTGGTCTCCATCAAGCCTCTCCGCCCATTGGATTGCCGTTCCAGCCCCTCCTGCAGCCTACGCATCGATCTCCCAAGTCTCGAGCCAGAATTGCCGTTACCGGAGAAGATGACTCCTCCAGAGGAGGAGCGCGTGCTTCCCACTACTCCGCACACCTCCGATGCTCCAGCAATGCTCCATCTTGTCCTGTGAGGCCTCCGGAGCCACCAGAATTGCGCCACAAGCTCTGGATCGTTCTAGCAGCATCGCTTGCCGGAGGAGGCTACAGCGACGTCAGGTAGCCTCCACTCCGCACCTATACATCATCACTCTGCTCTAGAAGATGCGAGGAGTCTTCGAGAAGTCCCTGTATCCATCAGAAGGCGTGCCTCAGCCTCTAGGGAGCCCTTCTTCTCCAGCACCATCGTCGGAGTTCCGCAACGGCAGAGGTGATGGGGAGGCCATTCTCACCGTCAGATCCCGCATCGGATCCGATGGATCTACCTCTATCTCTCCCCTCTTGCTTCCTGTGGGGTGTGATCTAAGATCAGACTCCAGGAAGGCCCTTTTTAGCCTCCTCTGACGGTCGGCGGTGGCGGTGCTCCGTCACCAGCGTCGTCGTTTCTTTTTATTAAATAAAAAAATATTAAAAAAAATTATTTTAATAAAATGCAGAAACATTGTTTTTCTTTCATTTAGGTCCTTCTGGCATTACTTTTAGGCCCTTTTATTTTAGTCCTCTAGAATAAAGTTTAACCTGAAAATATTACATGTTTTACCCTGAACAATTAAAATAATGATTTCTGAGTTTAAAACATTAATAAAAGCCCTCTAGAGTTTCTTTAAATGTATTTTGTTTCAGGAAAATTGCGTAAAACACCCTAGGTTTCCTTGGAATCTTTCTGAAAGTTCATTTTTTCTGTGGAAATTACATAGAAGCCCTTGTATTCTTTAAAATGTTCCAGAATGCATGTTTTTGCTGGTTAATTTGCATTTAAACCCCTGGACTTTGTAGAGACTTTCCAGAATGTTAATTTCTTTGGTTTATTTGCATTTAAATCCCTCGACTTTGTAGAATCTTTCCAGGATGTTCATTTCTTTGGTTTATATGCATTTAAAACCCCTGAACTTGTTTTTAAAACTTTTCTAAAGCATGCTTTGTCAGGGTAAATTGCACTTTAACCCTCTATCTTTACTGAAATTCATCTGGATGCTTTTTTTTACTGGGCAATTTGCAGTTTAGCCCCTGTACTTCATTGATTTTACTCTGATTGCCTATTTTCAGGGTAAAATGACAATTTTGCCCTTGAAACTTCTTGGATCATTTCTGAGACAACTTTTTTCTTGCATTTTTACCCTGATTTTATGCAGATTTAATTTAAATGCATGCCTTAGTGATAAAATTGCATTCTGGCCCCTAGAGAACTTCATTTTGATTAGGAATGCACATTTGGCCCTAGATTTCTTCATAATTGCATAGAATGTGTTTTCCTATGTATTTTTGATGACTTGGGTTACAGAACTTCAGTTTTTCCTCGGAATTTTGGCTTTTTGCACAAAACCTCCTTGAGTTTTCATATTTGCATTCACACTTGCATTTTTCACATTTTTTCAGATCTTTCCGCACAAGTTTTCATGTCTTTTCTACTTGGCTTTGTGCACGCTATTCCTAGCTCGTTTCTAGCTTTGTATTTTCGCTGGTTCCCAGATTTTTCCCCGGTTTTTGCCTTTTGGTTTGGTTTGGTTTTCCATTGCCTAAGGGCATACATTAAAAGGCTTGTCAAAGCCGACATGGTCCCGAAATGAGGATTATTTTTCCCTTTTATGATTTTCTCGGATTTATCCCAATTTTTGCTGTCTTGCGAGACGCTTTTCGAGAATTTCTCAATTTTCACAATTTTCCTCATCGCCCAAGGGCGTACAGTAAAGCGGCATTCTTAATGCCTATATTTGTCCCTTGGATTAACTTTTTCCTTTTATTTCACTTCTTACTTTGATTTGGCATGTTTTCAATCATCTTCATGCATGAGCATATAGAATAAGCAAGCATACTTTTAGCAGACCATTGACAGTAGAAAAACCCAAAAAGACCGAGTTTTCTCGGACGCATAAGGGTGCCTAACCCCTTCCCCCATGCGTAACCAGAATCCTTACCCTTTATCTGGCCCGCATTCATTTGTGCATTGTCCATTAGGTACGGAGCACACACATATATTCTGCATCTTATTTGCTTCTCAATTTTCTTGTGTTTTCTGGTTTTCCTCGTCTTTCCATTAAAAGCTAAGGTGGCGACTCCTTTCCTTATCCTTTTATCTTCCCTTGGTGTTTCTAGGTCTAGTCTCTTCCGCCGGATTCACCATTTTCGCCGTGACCGTATCGGATCTTCTCGTGTGTTTCTGCACACTGAGTAGAGGAGAGCCACGTAGGGTTCCACCAGCATGGTCACAGGAACTGGCGACTCCGCTGGAGATAACCAGATTCTAACTTTCATTCTGGTTTCCCTACTTGTCTTTGGTCTGTTTACATTATGCTTGCTTGCTTGTGATATTTGCTTGTTTATATTTTGACTAAACATGCCTTTTTTCGCTTTCCTTACACTATTGCTATGCCACTGCACATGCACATGATCTGATTCATGGTTTGTTTGTCGATGCTTGCTTTTAATTCACTTACTTGGGCACAACATAAGCACATGCCATGTTTACGCCATTTGTTTGATTTTTTAGATGCCATAATTGTGTGTTTTTCCCTTCCTTTTTTAGTTTGCCATGGTTAGGAGAGTAGAGACTTGTTTGCCTCCCTATCTGGTTAAAGTAAGAACACAAATTCAGACAAACAATTAAATAAGGTGTAACTAGAGACAAATGCTCACAAATCCCTCTTGTTAAAACACACAAACACAGTTGAACAATTAATAAGGACTAACTAGAGACGAATACTCACAATCCCCTCTAGTTTAATAAAATGCAAGTAAAAGACACCAAAGCATTTCGCATGTTTGATCGTATAAGGCATGCATCTTCTCCTCTCGGTCTACCCATAGTTTGCGAAGGACGATCCTAGCAGCCTATTCTATAGCTTTGGCGTAGGGCATGTTGTTAGTTTGTCCCCCATTGTCCGGGATCGTGTTAGTGCTAGTAAAGGGTATAGCTCCTTGCTACTGCTGGAGACGAGGCCACCAACGCACCACTCGTTCACTACCTACGCTTTGGCTAGGATTTAGAATGGGGACCTTACTTTCTGACCAGAGTCGAAAAACCCAAACCCATGACTGCGACCCATATGGTTTGCTCCATGTGGGACATGCATGGTGAGAGAGAGCATGTTAGTAACATTCATGTGCATGTGTGCCATTCATGCCACCCTAACAAACAATTGCATAGCTA